>ML809904.1:0-18338 GCA_009831015.1 Picea engelmannii
TGAGAGTGACTTCGACATTTCGGCTTTCAGGACTTCGGGTAATTTGATTTCTCGATTTCACAATTCTTCCAAAGTCAGATTCCCCGAAGTGTAACCTCCTCACATATTTAGACCTGAAATGAATGATGTTCATTTGATCAAGATCTTAGATCAATGGCTTGATCTTGTCTACAATGCTTCTTTGCCTTGGTTTAAATCCAATGGCCCTCCATCTTCACTTATCCTATCCTTCCACTTTAGAATGATCTGACGGTTGATGGAAATTTGCATAATTGAGATCTCAGATCTTTCAACTTATCATGTCCTTCCACTCATAAGGGATCCAACGGCTATGAAGACTCTCGAAGCAAATCCACGGTCAAGGATGATTGCAGAACCACAACTTGTGAGTGATTTAATTCATCACCCAAGATCGGTAATTTGAAGTTGTGCATTTGTTGGTGAGTCAACCACAATTGTCGATATTTGAACCTATAAGATCCGATGATCCTAACTAATTGAAGGATTGTAAATAGCACGATGTTTAATTCTCCTTTAATTCTCCGCAATTTATCCATGTTGTTGATCTGGCACTTGCGTATCCGACGGTCACGATTTAATCTGACTTAATCTGATTGTTTGTTGGATCAACAACATTCATCGATATTTGAGTTTATGAAATCTAGCGATCTATACCAATTGTGGGATTGGAACTAGTGATTCATTTAATTCTCCTTTCGCTCTTCGCAATTCATCCCTGTCGTTGATCTATCTTGCATATCCGAAGGTTGCTGAGGCTTCTTACCTTTTCCTATGCATCGATTGACTTCTCATTCTTTCCATCGATCTCGAAGAAATTTCTATGATGCACTCTTCCTTCTTGGATTTGATCTCCATTCACTAACTCTCCTGAGATTTAATCTATGCATATTGTTTGACATTCTCTTCTAACTGATATACTGTTGACATCAATGAAAATTTCATCTATGATAAATCAACAATGACAATTCATCATAACAACTTATCATCACATTATAATAACATCAAATGTCGACATCAATGACAACATATCAATAAAAATATGTCCAAAAATTAATTCTGTATTTTGACACTATATGACCCAAGAGCTTACCTTCTTGCATAGAAAAATGTGATTTCCTAGGGTTAACAGACAAACCGAATTTTCTGCATTTTTCAAAGGTCTGCTTGAGGTGCAACAGATGTTCTACATCAAAATTAGAGAAAAACGTCAAATCATCGAAATAAATAACAACGAACTTATATTTTTCTTCTATGAATGCAATGTCCATCGCTCTTTGGAAAGTAGCCCCTGCATTCATCAAACCAAATGGAATTTTATCGTACATGAAATTTCCCCAGGGAGTGGTAAGAGAACTTTTTCTTTTTATTCTTCATGGACAACAATTTGATTGTATCTGGAAAAACCATCAATCATGGACATTTTGTTATCTCCAACTACTTTTTCTAGAACATGATCCATTTTTGGAAAAGGGTAGTTGTATTGAGGGATGGACGATTTAATTTTCTGAAATCTACATAGAGTCTTATTTCACAAAAAAAAAATTCTAATGGGTACCAAATTTTCTACCCATTCAGAATACCTGAGTGGAATGATAATTTTTGCATCAAGAATCTTCTTGAATTCTCTTTCTATCACTGGCAGGAGGATAGTATTTATCTGTCTGAGTTTCTTATTGAAAGGTTTGGTACCATGTTTCAAAGGAATATTATGTTCAACAACAGAGGTATCATAATTTTTCAGATCATCATAGGACCATGCAAAACATCTTTGTATGTCTTAAGCAACTCGACATACTTATTCTTCATTTGGGATGGAAGTTATTTAGATATCTTGACCAGTTTAGGATCTTCTTCAGTTCCTATATTATAGTCCTCAACCTCTTCGGGCTAAGGTCATAAGGTAGACTTTAAGGGTATGCCATCTTGGTCAAACAATCTCTCTAAGGGGATCAGACCTTTGGGAATCTGATTTTCCTTAAGAACAAGCATGCGGTGGTTTTCAATCTTATCCTGGAATTTTTTGGGGTCTTCACCTTCTTGCATACAGCCTGAGTGGGCCTAATGGTTAAGAACATGTGTTTTCTCTTAAGAGGTCACAAGTTCAAATCCAGAGGGGGGTAGGGTATGTATACCTTCGTAGACTTTACCAGTCAAATCGCTAAGCGGAGGGGGGTCCCTTGTCCCACAAACAAGCGGGTCTCATACACCAATTTCATGTGTTGGCTTGGCCTTGACCTTAAATATATATTATTATTATTATTATAATCCAAGTGGGATCATTTTGGTTTTCCTGATCTATGTGAGTTTCAGAAAATTCATCAATCATTTTCAGAAATTGTTTAATTTGTTCTTCATCCTCAAAAATTTTCCAGTGTTGAACATTGTTCGGAATCAAGGGTCTATGTCTCATCTCGATGTGATATTTTAGTTTTATGAAAATTGGTAGTACAAAGGTTGCAGCAGCTTTGGCTAAATAATCAGCCTGCTAATTTTCCATCCTGAGAATAGAGTGAATATTAAAGGATGAGAAGAAATTCTCTATGAAATACCAGGCACAATTTATGTATGATATCATCCTTGGATTCTTAGCTTGATATTGTTATTTTACTTGTTTCACAATAAGTTCTGCATCACCATAAACTATCATATGTTCAATTTTTAACTTTCTGGCAGCTTCTAATCCCAAGACTAGAGCTTCATATTCACATACATTATTCGTATAATCAATGTCCCACTATAATCTATATGAGAAGGGAATGACGTAATCATCTCCTAGCACTGCAAATAACACTCCAGCCCCTTCTCCTTCGCAGGATGAAGCACCATCAAAAAACATTTTCCATATTCCTTCTCTACTATTTACATTTTTCTTTGTTTTTTCTACTTTTTTTATTTTCTTCTTCTGTACATTATTCAAAATCATCATCTATTGATAACATACAATTTCCTAAGTCCTGATCATCAACATATACTGGGTAATTATTTGGATTTTGAGGGTCACTTATCGTATACGTCAGTCTAATTTCTTTATACAGTCGTGTGAATTGTCCACCAAAAATTGGGATCGTAGTGTAATTCATGTCCATCTAAACTAATCCACATAATTTAGCGCCCCAATACCTATACAAAAGCATGTCATACTTGGAAGGGACGTCAGTAATAACCACATCCATAATGACACTTTTTATATGGATTTGAGCAAGATTTACTACCAGATCTTTAATCATGCCAAGACACTTAACTTTTCTGGAATCAAACGAGTATAGGTCTTGATAAGGTCTAGTAATTTCAAGTCCTAATTTATCCATGATAATTTTGGGCATTAAATTATGAGAGGCTCCAGAATATAACATGCAGTTGTGGAGCAAATGGTCATGCACAGTTAGTGTAATATAAAATGGAGCAAGGAAATCCTTGGTTTTTTCGATTTGTAAACCAAACATGATCATAGGTCTTTCCTATTGTATATTAATAACATCTGTGTGACATTCATCATCAGAAAAAATTATCATTTTAGAAATTTGCTTTCTATAAATCGTATTTTTCGCAAGTTCAACTAGAGGCATGGGGATTTTATTTTATTAAGTTCATTTTCTAAACTGAAACCTCCGATTTATTTTTTAATTCCTCTGTTTGGAACTTACTCTTCTGCATTTTCTAGTTTTTTAGTTTGCGTTTCTCTTGTTTCAACTAGTTTTTCCCGAGCAACTTGTGTTTCAATTGACGTTTTAGTAACTGTTGCCTCATTCGTTTTATTTCGTGACAAAAAAAAATTTGATGGATCATTCGTAGAGTTCTTTTCTCTGGGCCTCAAATTATACTTTTGTTTGATTTCATCCATTATTGAGCCGGCGATTCCTTGATAGGCAGAGTCTCCCAGATTATTAATAATTTCCTCATTATTAAACAAGGACTCCATATCTCAATATTTCTCATAATCTTGTCTGGTTAAATGTGGCTCAATATCATCTTCACTAAGGTTGTTCAAATCTTCTTCTAACTCCTCATAATTTTTCATATTATCCCTCTGCATAAATTTTTCAGTTTTTAACGGGGCTTGGATCTTTTGATCTTCATTTTTTATTTTTCTGTGTTTCATCTAAGGGTTAGGGTTTCTCTTGAACTTATTTCTAGCGTAAGTATCATATTTGGCTTGATCTAGATCCATTCTGGATATTGTTTTTGATAAATCTTTGATTATTTTGGACATCTCATCCATATTTTCTTCTACATACTTGTTGGATCCAGAGGGTCCAACTTGTTCTTTGAAACATCTAGGTTCTTTGGTTCCCATATTAGTATTAGTTTTTGATTTCCCGGATTCCATCATATTGGATTCGATTTCTATGGCATCATCCTACATCGCTTCTAAAGTGGAAGATCTTCTTTCTCTTAAGAGGAGAACAAAGTCAGGTTCGAAGGCTCCTGCAAAAGTTACCTTTGCAGAAGGTTGAGAGGGTTTGAACTCAACTGGGATTTTGTTGTACAACTTGTTGAACCTCTGAGTAAATTCAAGAACTAATTTAGAATTTGCTTAAGGCCCCAAATTTGGTCATATAATAGAGATGGTCCTTCTTCTCTCCCCATTGTCTTAGGAAGGAATTTTCTAACTCGCCATATGACCGTATGGAACCTACCAGGAGTCCATAGAACTAGGTTCTCACTTGTCCTTTGAAAGTTTTTACTAACAACCTTGAGTATACATCTTCGTGTTCGATCCCTAGGATATCAACAAACTGATCAAAAAAGGCTATGTGCTCGATTGCGGTTAAATCTACCTCCCCCATGAATTTTGGTATGTTTTTCATATAATTTTCAGGCAAATCATGAAGGGGGGTAGGGAGGACCAAGGGAGCGTATTTGGTAGCTACCTTGGCAAAGATTATAGGGGTTGGAGGTTGTCCTTGACCTTTTCCACCTGCTCCTCCACCTCCTCCAATAGTGGCCATTGGAATTCTAGGGGACTGACTTTGGGAAAAAAGGGGATTTTCAAAAACTTCAAGGGACCAAAGTGGTGACCTTTCAACTACTTTGGTATGTAGTGGAGGAAGTTCAGGAAAAAGGTCGTTAGGAGATGAAAAATCTAGAAGAGGAGGAAAAGGGAAATGTGGACTAGTTTCCTCAAACTTACAAGATGTATATATAGGAGAACCGATAGGGGATGAGTCAAGGTATAACATATATTCTTCGAAGCTTCTGGAAACTGAAACCTTTACTTCGGGAAGGGATGGAATTGATAGGTTGTCAATGAAAACATGTGTTGAATGGGATCTATTCAAGTCAATCTCAACTTTTATCTCAGGAACAATCACCTCCAGATTTTCAAGCTTAATCTCAAGTTGACTAGTTGAATATGCCTCAACAGAGGATACTTGTTTAAGACTCTCTTCAGGGGTTAGTTCTTCAATATGAACCTTAATATTAGATTGCATAACTTTGGGTTGATATACTTTACCTGCTGACGCAACAGTCGATTTGAGGTATCCCTTTGGTTTTAATAGCTTTTCGGGCTCTGATACTGGTGTGGTCTACTTATCATCTAGATTTTTTCTGGTATTCTTTTGACCGAATGCCAATTTTATCTATAGTGGAGTTTCCAAGTGGAAAATAAAAATAATCCTTACTTATGTATTCAATCTTTGTTCACCATCAAATATAGAAATTTACCTTATCATTTTCCCAGGGAAAAATAACTTCGTTTCTCCGTCCCCGACAATGACGCCAAAAAGATGTTGTTCCTGAGATTAAACTTAAGGCTCAAATAGTAATGTTAGGCATCACAAATGTTTAAAAATATTGTTTTAAAGAGTGATTTTTCTACCTTTAGTTATATAAGAAAAATCCTTAAATAAAATTAATAATAGGACAGTACAGAGGTCATATTTCGTTGTCTGAGTCACAATTATAATATTGAATGGTGTGGGAGAAACTTACAAAACTGTTAAACAAAGCTAGGCATCCATGGTAGATGAGTCTCACCTTATTTGTAGTAGAAGAAAGTAAAGAGTGCACTCTTGAACAGGATATAAGATGCAGTAATTCAAATAGCTTGCAGGTCTTGTATTAATTACAACAATTATAGAGGAAAAATTGCTTACTTAATGAATTACTGAGATAATATGATTATAGTAGTCGTGATACTAAATTGAAATCAATCCCTTATCAATAAATTACATAAGGAAATTTAGAGATGTGAAAATATAGGAGAAGCACATAACTCAAACTGAACAGAATTTGGAATCTTTGTCTGCACTTGTATTAATAATCACAAAGGAGATTTTTCTCTATTACATCTGGAAAGAAGCAGCCCTGACTAGATCTTACATCTATGTATTTAAAAAAAATATGTCACAACTCAAAATAGTTGGACTTCTTATGATTTTTAATTAAAATATCATAATTCAAAAATAAGATAGCAGTGTGTAAAACCCGATGAGCTTTGCTGGAATTTTCTTTTGTCTTCTCATCTGCTGAAAAACGTTTATTTTCCACATTCCTTTAGGATGGACACATCTATCATCTGGTCTTCTTAATAGTTCATCATAATGTCTTATCCGTTGTAGTTTTGTTGCCATCTGTCTCTCCAGATATATTCAGTAATGTAATGACACTTTCTTACTTGCTCCCCACTGTTCTTTCTTTTCCATGCTCAATGCACTGGTTGCATCTATCTAAAAATTTCACCACCAAATTTGATGGCTCAATTGTCTCATTCACCTCAAAAGTGTATAATTTATTTTCTACTTGAGGTGGCCTTTCTTGGATGATTTTCACTTCTTGAACTAAGGCCTGGAACTATGAACTTGGGTTCACTATCCATTTATTTATTTTAAGAAGGTTAATCTAGATCATTTCCTGAATGACTGCCAAAGTTTCCTCTTTTCTCTTCTTGGAATTTTGTTGATTCATTTCAATATCGATTTTCCCCAGGGCCTCTGCAATATTGCTTCCCTCAAAATCAATCAGTCTCTTGTTTAATGATGATAACTCTTCTTGGCAAGCGTCCTTCACCTCCAAGGCTAATCTCTTTCTCTCTGCCAAATTTGTTTCCCACACCTTCAGAGCCATATCACCTCTTATTTGTTCAGAAGGGGAAAGCCAAGGAAAATTAGAGACATTATATTTTTATGCCAATATGATGGCTTCTTTAAACTTAGCTCAGGCTGAGTGAGATTCTCTTTCCTTAATATAAACATCTTTCAAAGCAAGGTATACTGCTTGGTAGCACTTTTTGATGGCATCAACCTTCATAAATAGATCCTACTGGGTCATTTCCAGTTTTTCATTTATTTCCAGTGCTTGAGTCTAGAAGGATGAAATATCTATCGATGTACCTTCAGTCAGTTCTAATCATGATTGCAATTACCTTATTAACTCATCACGTTGAGTGACCAATCCTTTGTTGGACTGTGAATTTTGATGGAGCTCCTCGAGGTTAGCTCGTAGCTATTGGATTTGATGTCGGTCATAAGATCTGATTTGTTCAAAGTCTTGGCTCATATTATTATTTACATTCTGTTCCATGTTCAGTATTTGATCTTGCAAATTCCCCACCAATAATATTTTATGTCTTAGTTTCTCTGCTAAATTCTCCACGGACCATTGATTTGCAGTGGAAAAGGCACCCAATCAAACTACAAATTCTTTCATGAATTCTGAATCATTGCATTCATTTTCATCATACAACATCCTCTGCCTTTTGGTTATTACTCCATCCTTCTTGTGTGATTCTCTTTTGACTATTCCCTTCATTTTTTGGTACAAAAGAAATTCGAAGGAGGAATCTCTTCGGGCAAGATTGGGGTAAGATTACTTACAAGAATCATTTTGAAACTAGGATTTCTGAAGCTAGACTGCATAGGTGTCAATGATGTAATAGGAGTACCGATTTATGTAGACTGTTGTTTCTCTATTGTATTGGTAGCAGGTGTGGCTGGTGTCGAAAGAGATGCATCTTGCCCTTGCTTTAGGAAGGCTTTGAGCTGTTTCGTTTCCTAAGGGGCTAGTGGAATTGATAATGAAGCTTCTAATTTTTGAGTCAAAACTTTAGAGTTATTTGGGGTTTCCTCAATATTATGTTTACCAGAGTACCCTAGTTCAAAACTTGGAGGTATAGATTCCTGTGCAGTAGGAGCGGTTATCAATTCTCCATGTAGTATTTTTAGAAAATTGTTTCACCTGTGTCTTTGGAAACTAAGGAAACTGGCATGTTGATTTGGGGACAAGGTTTGGAATCTGTTCAATACCTCCTCATAATACCTAACTCCCCTGAATATTTCATCATGTGGGGAGTTTTCATGCACATATCTCTTCATGTTGAATTGGACCAGGTGGTTCTCCACAATTTTGTGTGGGTCATGCCTTTTGAATTCGATGTCAACCAACTTGACATCTTCCAAAGTTGTGACCTCCACTTTGGAGTGCCTGAAATCCAATAGTGAAAACATACTGACCTAGATAGGGAAGGTCATCCATACCTTTTTATGGGATACCTTCAACTCCTTGTTGATGCCTCCCATTACTTTCTCGTAGGCTACTTCCCTGCACACCAACTGGTCTTGTAAAAAATGCGGGAGAGAATGTGGAGGAACTGAGCATCCAAAAACCATGATATAAGAGAAGTTTTCTTCAATGAACCAATCTGCTAGTTTGCCCAAATTTCCCATAATTTTGTCTTAAATTTGGGGAGGTAGGTGACCATATAGGGCTATATGAACATGCACCACTACATTGTGATAGATTTTGTAAAATAAATCTTTTTCCTTTTCCTCCCACAACTTGGAATGGTAAAAGTGGATAGGCTCTGCACTGGTCAGGGTCCAGCTCCAATTCATTAATGGGAAAGGAGTCATTAAATAGATAGATTCTATGACATATGTAGACATATATAAAGGGGTAGGCTGCCCCTTTGATTTCACCATTTTGTATTCAGTAATTTCTTTGGCCAAATTATCTGACAAAATTTTGGCCTAATTAAAAGTGTATCCCTCAGCCACCCCGTGCATGATCGATACCCATTCCACTAGGAAATGAGCAAGAATATTCTTCCCGAATAGTCTATAGAGCATCATGGCTATGTAAATCATGTGAGTTTCCAATGATGTTGTGGCACACATGCCATGAGCGTCGACCTTGAACTTCTCTGGGTGCCCCCACCAGGAATTAATTATATCAGGATAACTCTTGTCGTATTGTATGCATTCTTGTTGCTCAAAATCCAACATAAATGCAACATTGTAATTATATTTAGGATCAGGAGATAGCTTATACATTACTTGGAGGTTCTTCGGTCAGAAATAACCAACGACAACCTTCTATTGGTTGGTGATGTTCCTAGTTTGGACATCGATATTTTCTAATGCCCAGCTTATCATATCATTATACGGCATGAGTCTTGGCCACACAGCTATCTTATGTAGTTATGACTTAGCTATATATTTGAGTTTACCTTCATGAGTATCGTCTTCTTCATTACCATAATATTCTGGACAATTTATGATCGCATGTTCCAGAACCTCTAACACCTGTGTCCAAGATTTTACAGAGTCTATAGCTCGCGGGGTAGTGTATGACAAAACATCCGCATTCGGATTTGAACCCTCACCAGTTGCATCAGTCTTTTTCATCATCTTTTGTTGTTCCATGATATCGAGAGAACAAAATGAGGTTACCTGTTGCAGAGGAATTGCATGAGCTTCTCAATTAGATAAAACTTGCTACTTTGCAGAGGGTGAAAATGAAATTCAAAATAGAAGTATTTTTATTCACATCAGATGCATTGATTCTAGTATATCTTTACTGATGGAAAATTTATTAAATTTAATGGAAAATTATACCTGGCGATCCACAATCTATGTTAAAAATCATTACGGTTGATTAGTCATAAATGTCATTAATATTTGGTGGTTCATGTTCAAGAAATTTAGATGAGACAGAATGAGAATTATCTGAATCCTGAATCTGCGAAGGTTAATCCCTGAATAATCGTTTTTAACACTTTAATTAATCATGTTTAAATGTAGCTTGAGAGAAAATCTTTGAAACCCAAAAATGCAAAGTGATTAATTATCCATTAATCGATTTTAATTCTTAATTAATCATCTTTAACTTTAAGTGTTTCGGAAATTCAGACTTCATGGATTTTAGGATATGATGAGGGGTAAACGGTCGAACTCCGAAGTGAGAAATCATTAATTATCTCTTAACCATGATCAACTTAATTAATTAAAGTTTAATACTTAGGCATTTTAGTGCTTCATTGATTTGCAAATTAGTTCTTTTTTATATTTCTAAATGATTATCTACCGTAGTGACATGTCGTAGATGACGTCATTCTAGACAACGTGTTGAGAAAATGGATGTGCCACGTGTCAACTCAGGGAAGACTCAAATGATACACATGTACTTTGACTCATGTCCTTTAAAGGTTTAGAAAAAGTGTTGAACAGTCACTTTCGAGTTTCGGGGCTTTTATCGTTAAGACTTATCGCAATGCCTGAAGCCTGAAGCTTCGGAGTGACCTTTAGTGATTTACCTCTTTAACAATTATGTGGCTCCAACATTCTTGAGATATTAGGATCATTCAATCAAACATAAAAACTTCATCAATGATGGATATCACGCATGCTTTATTTCTAATTAACCATAAATGAATTTGATTTAAAATTCAAAATTTATTTTCTAAGTTACCATTTTTGGGAAACATTATATTTTCATGAAGTGGAGAATGTAAATCTCAATAGTACAAAATTTTGTGTGTTCCAATAGGCCCGATGAAGTCAACCACCCATTTCTCAAATTCTTGTATAGATCAAACTAGTTTTAGAAGCAATTCATATCATCATGATGGCTTATCCACCCTTTGACAAACATCGCAATATCTAGCATACACCTTTGCATCTTTGAAGAGCATGGCCCACCATAGTCCAACTTGGAGGAATTTATGTGTAGTGGCCTTATCTCCAACATGACCTCCCGCAAATCCACTGTGGCACTCCCATAGTATGTCTTGTCTTTCATGATCCAAGACACATCTCCTGAGGA
Source organism: Picea engelmannii (assembly GCA_009831015.1). Classification (NCBI taxonomy): domain Eukaryota; kingdom Viridiplantae; phylum Streptophyta; class Pinopsida; order Pinales; family Pinaceae; genus Picea; species Picea engelmannii. Next base: position 11,065 of record ML809904.1, read on the forward strand.
TGATATATAGTCCCAACTTATACAACTTCCCCACAATCAGTTGATAGTCCTCTTCTCTAACCACCATGTGACATTTATGAGTTGCAAAGTATGTTTATGGGCAGACCCCTGTACTTAAGAAGACTGCTATGTCTTCCAGGTATTCTAGTATGGCCTCAACTCGGAATAGGTTTGCATCTAGGAGATTATCATTGTCTACTCCACCACTTTCTCTTGACTCTAATCTAGATAGGTGGTCAGGCCCTACATTACATCTTCTAGGCTTAATGGTAACTTCAAAATAAAATTCCTAAAACAATAGCAACCATCAACAAATTCTTCCTTCCAGAACAGGTTTGTTAACTAGATATTTTAATGCAGAATGATCAATATCCTAAAATCAGGAATATTTTAGAACAGATGTATACCTAGCGATCCACAATCTATGTTAAAAATAATTACTACTAATTAGTCATAAATTTCATTAATATTCGGTGGTTTGTGTTCGGGAAATTTAGATGAGATGGAGTGAGAATTATTTGAATCCTGAATCTGCGAAGGTTAATCCATGGATAATCATTTTTAACACTTTAATTAATCATGTTTAAAAGTGCGTTAATTCCGAGTGTCTCGGTAGTTCAGACTTTGGGAACTTTAAATGTAGCTTGAGAGAAAATCATTGAAACCTGAAACTGCGAAGTGATTAATTATTCGGTAATCGATTTTAATTCTTAATTAATCATCTTTAACTTTAAGAGTTTTGAAAATTCGGACTTCATGGATTTTAGGATACGTTGAGGGGTAAACGTCTGAACTCTACAATTTTTTCTAGCACCTCATCAGTAAAAGATGTTGGGAAAGGGTCATGCACAAAGGCATAATTAAGGCTTATGTAGTCTACACACACCCTAATGTCCTATGTTCCTTTCTTTCTCTGAATGACTATTGGGATAACCGATTCTACTTCTTCCACTGCAAAAATGAGTCCAGCTTCCAGCATATTTTCTATTTCCCTCTTAACCTTGTCTTTCACTCTGGGGTTAAGGTGATATGGTCTATGCCTTACAGGATTTGAACCTGGTTTTAGTTCAATTTTCATCTCTCTCATAGCTCCTTTAATCCATTTTAGCTCTGAAAATGTTTTTGGCAACAAGTCCTCATACTCTCGTAACAGGCTATGTATTTATTGGCTAGTTTTCTTATCCCAATAATATCCCACCATGGCTATATTAGGTTTCTCTGTAGTTCCTATATTGAATTTTCACAAATTAAATGGATAATTATAAGAACCATCAGTCTAGCTAGGTATGATATTCTAGATTTATCTGCTTCCTTTTGTCTCCTTAATAGCTAAGTTTCTCAATTCTTCTGAATCATCTGGGCTTTCCAAATACTTTTCAATCTTATAGAATTCTATAGGTATCTTTTACAAGCTTAGGTGAAGGTTAGAATGAATTTATTGGCTATGTTTTTCACATACCACTAGGTCTAACTTCCGTTCACTAGTATCTGTAAAAATGAATTATTTAATTCTTTGCAGGACTACTTTAAGCTCAAGGTACTTACTTGTAAATGATAATTCCTTGCAAAATTGATCTTCCAACGTTTTCCAATCGTTGGTCTATCTTTTAGTTTCTTCATGTATGTACCAAGCTTTTGGAATTGGACCTAGTGAATGGGGAAATACTTGAACCCAAAAGAGAGATGGTATTTCTACAACTTGCCGTTGTCTCACACATTGTTCAATATGTGCTTTAGGATCAGACTGTCCATTGAACAATTGCACAAATTGGAAATATATCTGCATCTCTGATTCCAACTGATCCTTATATTGAAATATGTATCAGATAGATTATTTCACATCATCCCAGTTCTCAACCAAGACTTTGTAATTGTTCCACCATCTAGCAGGGGTATCCTAGAGGGATACATCCAATACTGCTATCCTTTGATCCTCCGCTATCTGTTCTTCCATGCTGAACAAAATATTGTCAAGTTATAAGGTACCATCATATATCAAGTGTTTTATGACCTTAGCTCCAGCCCATCTAGTTGCTCTGACAGTTGCACATATTCTTGAAAATATTTCATATGAACCTTGCTGCCAACAATCAAATGCGAGTTATGAATCTTCATCCGTTGATTGTATTCTCCTCCAACTTACTGATCCATCTGCATTAGGATTTATGTAGTATTATCTCATTCCTGATGTTACATTGTACAACTGGTCCAAGTCTTCTCCCTCCATATTATTGTCCATTGGTTCTGTATATCGAGGGCCTACATACGGATCTGAGGGTTGAACTACTTGTATTCCATCTTCCTCAAATGTCATAGTGTCTTTCTCTAGGTCAATCAACGCATAGTTGTCATAAGACCAATCAATACCAAGTAATGCAGGATAAGGGTCCTTATCCCCCATGATTTTGATCACCTCAAAATAAGCTACAGTCTTCACTCCCACAACATCTATTTCCACATTCTCCAGTCTTCCTATTAGGAAAATACAATATTGATTAGCCATTCTTAGCTGGATTGGGGAATATGTAAACTAGGGTTTTCCTAAGGATTCCCAAGTCTTTTTAAGAAGTATATTAACATCAGATCCTATATCTAACATAACACCCTGTTGAGGGGTCCTAAATCCTTTTAACTCAACAACTGGAACCAAACTTACCACTGAGGCCCAATTAGACCCTGCAGCATTTGATAGTAGAATGGTTCTCTAGATATTTCGATCAGGCCAAATAATCGATGGGCTTTACGTAGTGATTGACATGATAACTTCTTGTGAAAGTTCCCCCTCCATTTTAAACGTTCTCTTTTTTGTATTTTCTTTTATTAGATGGGTCTGATAAAAAATATATGTGTTGGTATAAACCAACTGGTAAAAGGGGGAATCTTAACTACTGAAGAAGGCTGAGATTGGGATAACCCTTTTGCTCAAGCATGCAGAAAAATATTTTCACACCCGTGACAATCCTAGTACTAATACCTCAACTTGATGGTAGTTCAATTATTGACTGAGATACAATTATCGAAAGAAAACATACATGAAATAAAATGGTGGCAAGAAAAATAGTTTCCTTAGCTCTATAATTCATCACACATTAACACAACGATTTGCTTTCATCATTAGAGATAAGAAATACAAAAAATATTGAAACAACTAACTTTTCAATAGATTCATAAACTCTTACTCATTACAGCATCCATTCATGAAATCAAGTCGAAAGTAATTCCTCCTCAAGTCCAATCACACATGTCTTTGATGAAAAATAGAAGTTTGTCTACGGTCCTAAAATGGACTTCTCAATTAAGGTATTTCGGAAATAGTTCTTTAGAATTCCAAAAATGAGGGTCATTTCCAAAACAATCCACCTTTTCTAAAAGGTCGGTCCTCTTATTTATAATGAATCATTAACTAAAAATAATTATCAAAAGTACAAGATAAGTAAAAAAAAACATCACCACATGGCGCCTCCATATATTTGTCTTCTAAGAGTCATCAAATAGTTTCAATGAAGTGGATGACTCTTCTCATACTCTCACCATATGATGAAGATTTCCTCGCATGTATTGGCATAAGGGAATCTATGTCGGTCCATCAGGGTCGAAAGGATTTATTTTACTTCTACTGCCCATTCCTAATACTTAACTATTTTGACACTTAATTGTTACAATACTACTCAAGCCTTGATCGGATGCTCCATGAACTGTTGTACTTGACCTTGCACGATGATTACCACCTTTGTTATCTTTGCAATCCATGTTGAGTCTTGTTATGCATGTTTTTTGACTAAATTGTAACACCTTGTTTCCCCCAGTTTGTAAAAATAACTATACTGGCCAAGAATTGTAGCAAACTACAAAAAAATGTGAATGTGTGATGTGAATGGACCTTGTGAAAAAGATCGATGAATGTGAATAATATTATGAATATATATAAATATATATTGTAGGACTACTGAGAGGGGATATGCTGAAAAAGAGACCACGATGGTTGAAGAAAGGTGGTGGAAGGCACCTGGAAAGGTGGCATTAACTTCCACCGAAACCAATACCATATTTGGACTTCACTGGCCCGGAAAACCAAGAGCGGCTCGCTGGCCCCGAATTAAAGGACTCGCTAGGATTGGTAGGTAAATGGATCCTCATGAGTAATGAGGGATGGGGGGGTGAATCGCCCATCCGTAGAGTTGTCAGGCCTGACCAGTGCGAGGGAAATCGCACCACACGCAACCTCGCAAGAGGAAAAAGGTGTGAGGGAGAAGTAAGAAGGGGGCAGATGTGAGGGAAGGAAGAGAACTCTGAAAAATACAGAGTAAGTGATAGCAGAGAAGGGGGAGAGTAACCCTCGTTCTCGGTCACTGGAAAATAGAGACACAGTCTCGCAGCATCGTGGTCTCAGCTCAGGGGTGGCTAGTGGTAAATCCTATCGGAATCGCTGAGACTACAGTTGGGTGGAAATGAGCACCCCTCTCAGCAGTTGCACTCACTTTTGGTGTTATTTCTGATAAGTGTTTTACATCTTGTATCTTGAAATGTATATTCTGACATTTATGCTCATAAGCTATGAAATTATGAAGGGTTTCAGTATAAAACTGTCTGTGTGGTGTTTGATCAGAAATGGTAGTTGTATGCCTATAGTAGAAAAACCCCGCAAGGCTTATGTTATAGATAAAAGTATATATACGTTTATTGAACCAATTCAGACTTGAAGCCTATTCTCAGGAAATTATTTTCCCTTATCTATCTCCAAGAATGCCCCGTATAGATCTCCCTACAGAAATACCTTTTTGGACAGTCGAACCAAGAGTCTGTTGGAGGATTCGTTGGCGTAAGTCCCAAAACCCTGCACGAGGGAGAATGGCCCCTATTTACTTCGGTATTTTGGCATTTCAATAACCGAAATACCCAAAGGCGTAATCCCCTACATCCGCGAGTCCCGAAACCCTGACTTGCGAAGTCCCAAAATGGAAGCATATGAATAAATATCGATCGACGGATGAGATCCCATCAGAAAATCTGAGGTCATTCATGATTGTTAGGTTGGAGGAAGAAACGAGGGTGTTGCATGCCTTAACCCTCTTCCTTTATCTTCGTGAGTAGCAAAGAAATCGAGACCGTATATCCCCAAGGTCCGTGAGAGTATCTGGACCATTGGTTTTTCCATGTCCAGGGGACAGTGGAAGAGTGCAAAACGTGGGACCGATCTGAACCGTCATATCTTAGTTAGAAAAACCCGACAGTCATTGGATCTGTCAAGAGTCACACAGTGTTTAAACCTCACGTGAAGAGCAGTCGAAGTGAAAGTCCCGAGAAGGAATCGACATCGGGATTTCGGCATCGAGAGTCCGGAGGACAAGAGTCTGGGCCCTCGACATCAAAAGTCCTGAAAAGGCGAGAATAGATCTGAACCATCCATCTGAGGAGGACAGGTGGAAAAGATCTAGGGATCTTGTGAACTCGGAGGTTCGCAAGGTGAGAGCCCAGGAGTTGGGTGCTCCAAGTCGTAAGTGGCGAAATCACGAGGAGAAAGGATAGCCATTAGATCCAAGTCGTGAGAGGACCATTAGATCAGGGTCTTATCATGCGTATCACGCATTTAGAAGTTCAGAGGTTGAGAGGACCTATTCTCAACATCAGAAGTCGTGAAGTGTCGAGAGTCGAGGCACAAGTGAGGAACATGTGGCAGAACCACAAGGTGGGGCCTGCACGGTTGACAGGCGGACACACATTGCCTAGAGAAAGGATTCAATGCTCTGTTGACTTCTTGCATCTCAGGGATTCACGAAGTAAGAGCACAGGAGCCCAACCCTTCGACTCGTGAAGTGGCGAGGAGCGAGAACGCGAGAGGAAAAGATAATATTGCCTCTCAGGGGTTCGTGAAGGGAAGGTGCCAAGGCTGGACACTCGAAATTGTGAAGGTGTGAGTAGTGAGAGGTGATAGTGCTTAGCCTAGCTGGTGGTCACATAAGGAAGGCCCTGACAGGGGAAGAGCCATACTCGTATCGGCATTTCGGGTATCACGATACTGGAAAAAAAGAGTCAGGAGCCCCGACTCACGAACTCACGATTTGCAAGTTGCGACAAGTGCCTTTGGAAATAGGCCTTGGTCATAGCGCTGTGGTCACTCGGAGAGGGTGGAACTCGCGCCTAGTGTTGTTTGCACAAGGGAGCTTCCGAAAGGACTTGTGGACCGATTGAAGGGAGATTTCAGATGGGAATCAAAATGATCCGCTTCGGCTCATAAGAGAATCTAAATGATCCTTAGGACTGGGAGGTCACGCAGAGACTCTATCGAGGTAGAGGTGGCGTCTACAGCCTATGTTAAGCCCCATAGGATTTCGGGGATTCTGTCCCTCGAGAAAAGGCGAAAATATTACTATGTCATAGTGGGTGTGTGAAAAATTGGTATCAAAGCATGGTTACAACATTTGGCCTGCTTGGGCTCATGAACGAGTTGCACAAAAGCTTCGTTTGAAACACTCTTAAAAAGAGTAACCCTCTATCTTAACCCTCTTAATCCAAAAAGGTCAAAGTCTGAAATGAAAACTCGACTGTGTATGCATGCGAAAGAATTATGAATTTTTACGTAGGTTATAAAAATGTATCTAACTATTGACTAACAATCAGTGTTTGTCTTTTCACCCAAGTGGATGATCAGCTATGGGAATTTACAGACGCAGAGAATGGATATGCACCAAGAAGTGGGAGAAGGCTCCCACAATAGAGACGAAGAGTCTGATGAAAGGAGGGTAGAAGTGACCCCTCCAGATCTAGTCGAGACTGTGAGGAGCCTCGTGGTTGAATTACAAAGATGTAAGGCCGACAATGAAAGGATGATGAAAGAACAAGAAAAGCAAATAGAAATTAACGCAGTTTTACTACAGAGTTTATCCGATCTACAAAGACAAATGCAGCATTAACCTAAAACCCAGAGACATGGTCATATCAGTGGTCACACTGAGAGGATCACCTCAAAAAGGGTCCACCCCAGAGGTAAAGGACAAGCATCGGATGATTCCTCTGAGAAGGAAGCTGGCGATTTGGAGGGCTCTTCTAGCAGCAGAACCAATTCCTATTCTTGAAAGAAACAGAAGAAGCAAAATCCTTCCAAAGGTCAAAAATTTGAAGAATTCAAAAAATCCAAACCACCCTCCTTCAACGATGAAATAAAGAAGGGAGAGGAAGCAGAGGCCTGGCTGCTTGGACTAAAGAAGTATTTCAGAGTCCATGACTTTTCAGAAAATATGAAGGCCCGAGTGGCCACCTTCAACTTGAACGGAAAG
>ML809904.1:18438-47650 GCA_009831015.1 Picea engelmannii
CTTAAAAAGACTTGGGAATCCTTAGGAAAACCCTAGTTTACATATTCCCCAATCCAGCTAAGAATGGCTAATCAATATTGTATTTTCCTAATAGGAAGACTGGAGAATGTGGAAATAGATGTTGTGGGAGTGAAGACTGTAGCTTATTTTGAGGTGATCAAAATCATGGGGGATAAGGACCCTTATCCTGCATTACTTGGTATTGATTGGTCTTATGACAACTATGCGTTGATTGACCTAGAGAAAGACACTATGACATTTGAGGAAGATGGAATACAAGTAGTTCAACCCTCAGATCCGTATGTAGGCCCTCGATATACAGAACCAATGGACAATAATATGGAGGGAGAAGACTTGGACCAGTTGTACAATGTAACATCAGGAATGAGATAATACTACATAAATCCTAATGCAGATGGATCAGTAAGTTGGAGGAGAATACAATCAACGGATGAAGATTCATAACTCGCATTTGATTGTTGGCAGCAAGGTTCATATGAAATATTTTCAAGAATATGTGCAACTGTCAGAGCAACTAGATGGGCTGGAGCTAAGGTCATAAAACACTTGATATATGATGGTACCTTATAACTTGACAATATTTTGTTCAGCATGGAAGAACAGATAGCGGAGGATCAAAGGATAGCAGTATTGGATGTATCCCTCTAGGATACCCCTGCTAGATGGTGGAACAATTACAAAGTCTTGGTTGAGAACTGGGATGATGTGAAATAATCTATCTGATACATATTTCAATATAAGGATCAGTTGGAATCAGAGATGCAGATATATTTCCAATTTGTGCAATTGTTCAATGGACAGTCTGATCCTAAAGCACATATTGAACAATGTGTGAGACAACGGCAAGTTGTAGAAATACCATCTCTCTTTTGGGTTCAAGTATTTCCCCATTCACTAGGTCCAATTCCAAAAGCTTGGTACATACATGAAGAAACTAAAAGATAGACCAACGATTGGAAAACGTTGGAAGATCAATTTTGCAAGGAATTATCATTTACAAGTAAGTACCTTGAGCTTAAAGTAGTCCTGCAAAGAATTAAATAATTCATTTTTACAGATACTAGTGAACGGAAGTTAGACCTAGTGGTATGTGAAAAACATAGCCAATAAATTCATTCTAACCTTCACCTAAGCTTGTAAAAGATACCTATAGAATTCTATAAGATTGAAAAGTATTTGGAAAGCCCAGATGATTCAGAAGAATTGAGAAACTTAGCTATTAAGGAGACAAAAGGAAGCAGATAAATCTAGAATATCATACCTAGCTAGACTGATGGTTCTTATAATTATCCATTTAATTTGTGAAAATTCAATATAGGAACTACAGAGAAACCTAATATAGCCATGGTGGGATATTATTGGGATAAGAAAACTAGCCAATAAATACATAGCCTGTTACGAGAGTATGAGGACTTGTTGCCAAAAACATTTTCAGAGCTAAAATGGATTAAAGGAGCTATGAGAGAGATGAAAATTGAACTAAAACCAGGTTCAAATCCTGTAAGGCATAGACCATATCACCTTAACCCCAGAGTGAAAGACAAGGTTAAGAGGGAAATAGAAAATATGCTGGAAGCTGGACTCATTTTTGCAGTGGAAGAAGTAGAATCGGTTATCCCAATAGTCATTCAGAGAAAGAAAGGAACATAGGACATTAGGGTGTGTGTAGACTACATAAGCCTTAATTATGCCTTTGTGCATGACCCTTTCCCAACATCTTTTACTGATGAGGTGCTAGAAAAAATTGTAGAGTTCAGACGTTTACCCCTCAACGTATCCTAAAATCCATGAAGTCCGAATTTTCAAAACTCTTAAAGTTAAAGATGATTAATTAAGAATTAAAATCGATTACCGAATAATTAATCACTTCGCAGTTTCAGGTTTCAATGATTTTCTCTCAAGCTACATTTAAAGTTCCCAAAGTCTGAACTACCGAGACACTCGGAATTAACGCACTTTTAAACATGATTAATTAAAGTGTTAAAAATGATTATCCATGGATTAACCTTCGCAGATTCAGGATTCAAATAATTCTCACTCCATCTCATCTAAATTTCCCGAACACAAACCACCGAATATTAATGAAATTTATGACTAATTAGTAGTAATTATTTTTAACATAGATTGTGGATCGCTAGGTATACATCTGTTCTAAAATATTCCTGATTTTAGGATATTGATCATTCTGCATTAAAATATCTAGTTAACAAACCTGTTCTGGAAGGAAGAATTTGTTGATGGTTGCTATTGTTTTAGGAATTTTATTTTGAAGTTACCATTAAGCCTAGAAGATGTAATGTAGGGCCTGACCACCTATCTAGATTAGAGTCAAGAGAAAGTGGTGGAGTAGACAATGATAATCTCCTAGATGCAAACCTATTCCGAGTTGAGGCCATACTAGAATACCTGGAAGACATAGCAGTCTTCTTAAGTACAGGGGTCTGCCCATAAACATACTTTGCAACTCATAAATGTCACATGGTGGTTAGAGAAGAGGACTATCAACTGATTGTGGGGAAGTTGTATAAGTTGGGACTATATATCATCCTCAGGAGATGTGTCTTGGATCATGAAAGACAAGACATACTATGGGAGTGCCACAGTGGATTTGCGGGAGGTCATGTTGGAGATAAGGCCACTACACATAAATTCCTCCAAGTTGGACTATGGTGGGCCATGCTCTTCAAAGATGCAAAGGTGTATGCTAGATATTGCGATGTTTGTCAAAGGGTGGATAAGCCATCATGATGATATGAATTGCTTCTAAAACTAGTTTGATCTATACAAGAATTTGAGAAATGGGTGGTTGACTTCATCGGGCCTATTGGAACACACAAAATTTTGTACTATTGAGATTTACATTCTCCACTTCATGAAAATATAATGTTTCCCAAAAATGGTAACTTAGAAAATAAATTTTGAATTTTAAATCAAATTCATTTATGGTTAATTAGAAATAAAGCATGCGTGATATCCATCATTGATGAAGTTTTTATGTTTGATTGAATGATCCTAATATCTCAAGAATGTTGGAGCCACATAATTGTTAAAGAGGTAAATCACTAAAGGTCACTCCGAAGCTTCAGGCTTCAGGCATTGCGATAAGTCTTAACGATAAAAGCCCCGAAACTCGAAAGTGACTGTTCAACACTTTTTCTAAACCTTTAAAGGACATGAGTCAAAGTACATGTGTATCATTTGAGTCTTCCCTGAGTTGACACGTGGCACATCCATTTTCTCAACACGTTGTCTAGAATGACGTCATCTACGACATGTCACTACGGTAGATAATCATTTAGAAATATAAAAAAGAACTAATTTGCAAATCAATGAAGCACTAAAATGCCTAAGTATTAAACTTTAATTAATTAAGTTGATCATGGTTAAGAGATAATTAATGATTTCTCACTTCGGAGTTCGACCGTTTACCCCTCATCATATCCTAAAATCCATGAAGTCTGAATTTCCGAAACACTTAAAGTTAAAGATGATTAATTAAGAATTAAAATCGATTAATGGATAATTAATCACTTTGCATTTTTGGGTTTCAAAGATTTTCTCTCAAGCTACATTTAAACATGATTAATTAAAGTGTTAAAAACGATTATTCAGGGATTAACCTTCGCAGATTCAGGATTCAGATAATTCTCATTCTGTCTCATCTAAATTTCTTGAACATGAACCACCAAATATTAATGACATTTATGACTAATCAACCGTAATGATTTTTAACATAGATTGTGGATCGCCAGGTATAATTTTCCATTAAATTTAATAAATTTTCCATCAGTAAAGATATACTAGAATCAATGCATCTGATGTGAATAAAAATACTTCTATTTTGAATTTCATTTTCACCCTCTGCAAAGTAGCAAGTTTTATCTAATTGAGAAGCTCATGCAATTCCTCTGCAACAGGTAACCTCATTTTGTTCTCTCGATATCATGGAACAACAAAAGATGATGAAAAAGACTGATGCAACTGGTGAGGGTTCAAATCCGAATGCGGATGTTTTGTCATACACTACCCCGCGAGCTATAGACTCTGTAAAATCTTGGACACAGGTGTTAGAGGTTCTGGAACATGCGATCATAAATTGTCCAGAATATTATGGTAATGAAGAAGACGATACTCATGAAGGTAAACTCAAATATATAGCTAAGTCATAACTACATAAGATAGCTGTGTGGCCAAGACTCATGCCGTATAATGATATGATAAGCTGGGCATTAGAAAATATCGATGTCCAAACTAGGAACATCACCAACCAATAGAAGGTTGTCGTTGGTTATTTCTGACCGAAGAACCTCCAAGTAATGTATAAGCTATCTCCTGATCCTAAATATAATTACAATGTTGCATTTATGTTGGATTTTGAGCAACAAGAATGCATACAATACGACAAGAGTTATCCTGATATAATTAATTCCTGGTGGGGGCACCCAGAGAAGTTCAAGGTCGACGCTCATGGCATGTGTGCCACAACATCATTGGAAACTCACATGATTTACATAGCCATGATGCTCTATAGACTATTCGGGAAGAATATTCTTGCTCATTTCCTAGTGGAATGGGTATCGATCATGCACGGGGTGGCTGAGGGATACACTTTTAATTAGGCCAAAATTTTGTCAGATAATTTGGCCAAAGAAATTACTGAATACAAAATGGTGAAATCAAAGGGGCAGCCTACCCCTTTATATATGTCTACATATGTCATAGAATCTATCTATTTAATGACTCCTTTCCCATTAATGAATTGGAGCTGGACCCTGACCAGTGCAGAGCCTATCCACTTTTACCATTCCAAGTTGTGGGAGGAAAAGGAAAAAGATTTATTTTACAAAATCTATCACAATGTAGTGGTGCATGTTCATATAGCCCTATATGGTCACCTACCTCCCCAAATTTAAGACAAAATTATGGGAAATTTGGGCAAACTAGCAGATTGGTTCATTGAAGAAAACTTCTCTTATATCATGGTTTTTGGATGCTCAGTTCCTCCACATTCTCTCCCGCATTTTTTACAAGACCAGTTGGTGTGCAGGGAAGTAGCCTACGAGAAAGTAATGGGAGGCATCAACAAGGAGTTGAAGGTATCCCATAAAAAGGTATGGATGACCTTCCCTATCTAGGTCAGTATGTTTTCACTATTGGATTTCAGGCACTCCAAAGTGGAGGTCACAACTTTGGAAGATGTCAAGTTGGTTGACATCGAATTCAAAAGGCATGACCCACACAAAATTGTGGAGAACCACCTGGTCCAATTCAACATGAAGAGATATGTGCATGAAAACTCCCCACATGATGAAATATTCAGGGGAGTTAGGTATTATGAGGAGGTATTGAACAGATTCCAAACCTTGTCCCCAAATCAACATGCCAGTTTCCTTAGTTTCCAAAGACACAGGTGAAACAATTTTCTAAAAATACTACATGGAGAATTGATAACCGCTCCTACTGCACAGGAATCTATACCTCCAAGTTTTGAACTAGGGTACTCTGGTAAACATAATATTGAGGAAACCCCAAATAACTCTAAAGTTTTGACTCAAAAATTAGAAGCTTCATTATCAATTCCACTAGCCCCTTAGGAAACGAAACAGCTCAAAGCCTTCCTAAAGCAAGGGCAAGATGCATCTCTTTCGACACCAGCCACACCTGCTACCAATACAATAGAGAAACAACAGTCTACATAAATCGGTACTCCTATTACATCATTGACACCTATGCAGTCTAGCTTCAGAAATCCTAGTTTCAAAATGATTCTTGTAAGTAATCTTACCCCAATCTTGCCCGAAGAGATTCCTCCTTCGAATTTCTTTTGTACCAAAAAATGAAGGGAATAGTCAAAAGAGAATCACACAAGAAGGATGGAGTAATAACCAAAAGGCAGAGGATGTTGTATGATGAAAATGAATGCAATGATTCAGAATTCATGAAAGAATTTGTAGTTTGATTGGGTGCCTTTTCCACTGCAAATCAATGGTCCGTGGAGAATTTAGCAGAGAAACTAAGACATAAAATATTATTGGTGGGGAATTTGCAAGATCAAATACTGAACATGGAACAGAATGTAAATAATAATATGAGCCAAGACTTTGAACAAATCAGATCTTATGACCGACATCAAATCCAATAGCTACGAGCTAACCTCGAGGAGCTCCATCAAAATTCACAGTCCAACAAAGGATTGGTCACTCAACGTGATGAGTTAATAAGGTAATTGCAATCATGATTAGAACTGACTGAAGGTACATCGATAGATATTTCATCCTTCTAGACTCAAGCACTGGAAATAAATGAAAAACTGGAAATGACCCAGTAGGATCTATTTATGAAGGTTGATGCCATCAAAAAGTGCTACCAAGCAGTATACCTTGCTTTGAAAGATGTTTATATTAAGGAAAGAGAATCTCACTCAGCCTGAGCTAAGTTTAAAGAAGCCATCATATTGGCATAAAAATATAATGTCTCTAATTTTCCTTGGCTTTCCCCTTCTGAACAAATAAGAGGTGATATGGCTCTGAAGGTGTGGGAAACAAATTTGGCAGAGAGAAAGAGATTAGCCTTGGAGGTGAAGGACGCTTGCCAAGAAGAGTTATCATCATTAAACAAGAGACTGATTGATTTTGAGGGAAGCAATATTGCAGAGGCCCTGGGGAAAATCGATATTGAAATGAATCAACAAAATTCCAAGAAGAGAAAAGAGGAAACTTTGGCAGTCATTCAGGAAATGATCTAGATTAACCTTCTTAAAATAAATAAATGGATAGTGAACCCAAGTTCATAGTTCCAGGCCTTAGTTCAAGAAGTGAAAATCATCCAAGAAAGGCCACCTCAAGTAGAAAATAAATTATACACTTTTGAGGTGAATGAGACAATTGAGCCATCAAATTTGGTGGTGAAATTTTTAGATAGATGCAACCAGTGCATTGAGCATGGAAAAGAAAGAACAGTGGGGAGCAAGTAAGAAAGTGTCATTACATTACTGAATATATCTGGAGAGACAGATGGCAACAAAACTACAACGGATAAGACATTATGATGAACTATTAAGAAGACCAGATGATAGATGTGTCCATCCTAAAGGAATGTGGAAAATAAACGTTTTTCAGCAGATGAGAAGACAAAAGAAAATTCCAGCAAAGCTCATCGGGTTTTACACACTGCTATCTTATTTTTGAATTATGATATTTTAATTAAAAATCATAAGAAGTCCAACTATTTTGAGTTGTGACATATTTTTTTTAAATACATAGATGTAAGATCTAGTCAGGGCTGCTTCTTTCCAGATGTAATAGAGAAAAATCTCCTTTGTGATTATTAATACAAGTGCAGACAAAGATTCCAAATTCTGTTCAGTTTGAGTTATGTGCTTCTCCTATATTTTCACATCTCTAAATTTCCTTATGTAATTTATTGATAAGGGATTGATTTCAATTTAGTATCACGACTACTATAATCATATTATCTCAGTAATTCATTAAGTAAGCAATTTTTCCTCTATAATTGTTGTAATTAATACAAGACCTGCAAGCTATTTGAATTACTGCATCTTATATCCTGTTCAAGAGTGCACTCTTTACTTTCTTCTACTACAAATAAGGTGAGACTCATCTACCATGGATGCCTAGCTTTGTTTAACAGTTTTGTAAGTTTCTCCCACACCATTCAATATTATAATTGTGACTCAGACAACGAAATATGACCTCTGTACTGTCCTATTATTAATTTTATTTAAGGATTTTTCTTATATAACTAAAGGTAGAAAAATCACTCTTTAAAACAATATTTTTAAACATTTGTGATGCCTAACATTACTATTTGAGCCTTAAGTTTAATCTCAGGAACAACATCTTTTTGGCGTCATTGTCGGGGACGGAGAAACGAAGTTATTTTTCCCTGGGAAAATGATAAGGTAAATTTCTATATTTGATGGTGAACAAAGATTGAATACATAAGTAAGGATTATTTTTATTTTCCACTTGGAAACTCCACTATAGATAAAATTGGCATTCGGTCAAAAGAATACCAGAAAAAATCTAGATGATAAGTAGACCACACCAGTATCAGAGCCCGAAAAGCTATTAAAACCAAAGGGATACCTCAAATCGACTGTTGCGTCAGCAGGTAAAGTATATCAACCCAAAGTTATGCAATCTAATATTAAGGTTCATATTGAAGAACTAACCCCTGAAGAGAGTCTTAAACAAGTATCCTCTGTTGAGGCATATTCAACTAGTCAACTTGAGATTAAGCTTGAAAATCTGGAGGTGATTGTTCCTGAGATAAAAGTTGAGATTGACTTGAATAGATCCCATTCAACACATGTTTTCATTGACAACCTATCAATTCCATCCCTTCCCGAAGTAAAGGTTTCAGTTTCCAGAAGCTTCGAAGAATATATGTTATACCTTGACTCATCCCCTATCGGTTCTCCTATATATACATCTTGTAAGTTTGAGGAAACTAGTCCACATTTCCCTTTTCCTCCTCTTCTAGATTTTTCATCTCCTAACGACCTTTTTCCTGAACTTCCTCCACTACATACCAAAGTAGTTGAAAGGTCACCACTTTGGTCCCTTGAAGTTTTTGAAAATCCCCTTTTTTCCCAAAGTCAGTCCCCTAGAATTCCAATGGCCACTATTGGAGGAGGTGGAGGAGCAGGTGGAAAAGGTCAAGGACAACCTCCAACCCCTATAATCTTTGCCAAGGTAGCTACCAAATACGCTCCCTTGGTCCTCCCTACCCCCCTTCATGATTTGCCTGAAAATTATATGAAAAACATACCAAAATTCATGGGGGAGGTAGATTTAACCGCAATCGAGCACATAGCCTTTTTTGATCAGTTTGTTGATATCCTAGGGATCGAACACGAAGATGTATACTCAAGGTTGTTAGTAAAAACTTTCAAAGGACAAGTGAGAACCTAGTTCTATGGACTCCTGGTAGGTTCCATACGGTCATATGGCGAGTTAGAAAATTCCTTCCTAAGACAATGGGGAGAGAAGAAGGACCATCTCTATTATATGACCAAATTTGGGGCCTTAAGCAAATTCTAAATTAGTTCTTGAATTTACTCAGAGGTTCAACAAGTTGTACAACAAAATCCCAGTTGAGTTCAAACCCTCTCAACCTTCTGCAAAGGTAACTTTTGCAGGAGCCTTCGAACCTGACTTTGTTCTCCTCTTAAGAGAAAGAAGATCTTCCACTTTAGAAGCGATGTAGGATGATGCCATAGAAATCGAATCCAATATGATGGAATCCGGGAAATCAAAAACTAATACTAATATGGGAACCAAAGAACCTAGATGTTTCAAAGAACAAGTTGGACCCTCTGGATCCAACAAGTATGTAGAAGAAAATATGGATGAGATGTCCAAAATAATCAAAGATTTATCAAAAACAATATCCAGAATGGATCTAGATCAAGCCAAATATGATACTTACGCTAGAAATAAGTTCAAGAGAAACCCTAACCCTTAGATGAAACACAGAAAAATAAAAAATGAAGATCAAAAGATCCAAGCCCCGTTAAAAACTGAAAAATTTATGCAGAGGGATAATATGAAAAATTATGAGGAGTTAGAAGAAGATTTGAACAACCTTAGTGAAGATGATATTGAGCCACATTTAACCAGACAAGATTATGAGAAATATTGAGATATGGAGTCCTTGTTTAATAATGAGGAAATTATTAATAATCTGGGAGACTCTGCCTATCAAGGAATCGCCGGCTCAATAATGGATGAAATCAAACAAAAGTATAATTTGAGGCCCAGAGAAAAGAACTCTACGAATGATCCATCAAATTTTTTTTTGTCACGAAATAAAACGAATGAGGCAACAGTTACTAAAACGTCAATTGAAACACAAGTTGCTCGGGAAAAACTAGTTGAAACAAGAGAAACGCAAACTAAAAAACTAGAAAATGCAGAAGAGTAAGTTCCAAACAGAGGAATTAAAAAATAAATCGGAGGTTTCAGTTTAGAAAATGAACTTAATAAAATAAAATCCCCATGCCTCTAGTTGAACTTGCGAAAAATACGATTTATAGAAAGCAAATTTCTAAAATGATAATTTTTTCTGATGATGAATGTCACACAGATGTTATTAATATACAATAGGAAAGACCTATGATCATGTTTGGTTTACAAATCGAAAAAACCAAGGATTTCCTTGCTCCATTTTATATTACACTAACTGTGCATGACCATTTGCTCCACAACTGCATGTTATATTCTGGAGCCTCTCATAATTTAATGCCCAAAATTATCATGGATAAATTAGGACTTGAAATTACTAGACCTTATCAAGACCTATACTCGTTTGATTCCAGAAAAGTTAAGTGTCTTGGCATGATTAAAGATCTGGTAGTAAATCTTGCTCAAATCCATATAAAAAGTGTCATTATGGATGTGGTTATTACTGACGTCCCTTCCAAGTATGACATGCTTTTGTATAGGTATTGGGGCGCTAAATTATGTGGATTAGTTTAGATGGACATGAATTACACTACGATCCCAATTTTTGGTGGACAATTCACACGACTGTATAAAGAAATTAGACTGACGTATACGATAAGTGACCCTCAAAATCCAAATAATTACCCAGTATATGTTGATGATCAGGACTTAGGAAATTGTATGTTATCAATAGATGATGATTTTGAATAATGTACAGAAGAAGAAAATAAAAAAAGTAGAAAAAACAAAGAAAAATGTAAATAGTAGAGAAGGAATATGGAAAATGTTTTTTGATGGTGCTTCATCCTGCGAAGGAGAAGGGGCTGGAGTGTTATTTGCAGTGCTAGGAGATGATTACGTCATTCCCTTCTCATATAGATTATAGTGGGACATTGATTATACGAATAATGTATGTGAATATGAAGCTCTAGTCTTGGGATTAGAAGCTGCCAGAAAGTTAAAAATTGAACATATGATAGTTTATGGTGATGCAGAACTTATTGTGAAACAAGTAAAATAACAATATCAAGCTAAGAATCCAAGGATGATATCATACATAAATTGTGCCTGGTATTTCATAGAGAATTTCTTCTCATCCTTTAATATTCACTCTATTCTCAGGATGGAAAATTAGCAGGCTGATTATTTAGCCAAAGCTGCTGCAACCTTTGTACTACCAATTTTCATAAAACTAAAATATCACATCGAGATGAGACATAGACCCTTGATTCCGAACAATGTTCAACACTGGAAAATTTTTGAGGATGAAGAACAAATTAAACAATTTCTGAAAATGATTGATGAATTTTCTGAAACTCACATAGATCAGGAAAACCAAAATGATCCCACTTGGATTATAATAATAATAATAATATATATTTAAGGTCAAGGCCAAGCCAACACATGAAATTGGTGTATGAGACCCGCTTGTTTGTGGGACAAGGGACCCCCCTCCGCTTAGCGATTTGACTGGTAAAGTCTACGAAGGTATACATACCCTACCCCCCTCTGGATTTGAACTTGTGACCTCTTAAGAGAAAACACATGTTCTTAACCATTAGGCCCACTCAGGCTGTATGCAAGAAGGTGAAGACCCCAAAAAATTCCAGGATAAGATTGAAAACCACCGCATGCTTGTTCTTAAGGAAAATCAGATTCCCAAAGGTCTGATCCCCTTAGAGAGATTGTTTGACCAAGATGGCATACCCTTAAAGTCTACCTTATGACCTTAGCCCGAAGAGGTTGAGGACTATAATATAGGAACTGAAGAAGATCCTAAACTGGTCAAGATATCTAAATAACTTCCATCCCAAATGAAGAATAAGTATGTCGAGTTGCTTAAGACATACAAAGATGTTTTGCATGGTCCTATGATGATCTGAAAAATTATGATACCTCTGTTGTTGAACATAATATTCCTTTGAAACATGGTACCAAACCTTTCAATAAGAAACTCAGACAGATAAATACTATCCTCCTGCCAGTGATAGAAAGAGAATTCAAGAAGATTCTTGATGCAAAAATTATCATTCCACTCAGGTATTCTGAATGGGTAGAAAATTTGGTACCCATTAGAATTTTTTTTTTGTGAAATAAGACTCTATGTAGATTTCAGAAAATTAAATCGTCCATCCCTCAATACAACTACCCTTTTCCAAAAATGGATCATGTTCTAGAAAAAGTAGTTGGAGATAACAAAATGTCCATGATTGATGGTTTTTCCAGATACAATCAAATTGTTGTCCATGAAGAATAAAAAGAAAAAGTTCTCTTACCACTCCCTGGGGAAATTTCATGTACGATAAAATTCCATTTGGTTTGATGAATGCAGGGGCTACTTTCCAAAGAGCGATGGACATTGCATTCATAGAAGAAAAATATAAGTTCGTTGTTATTTATTTCGATGATTTGACGTTTTTCTCTAATTTTGATGTAGAACATCTGTTGCACCTCAAGCAGACCTTTGAAAAATGCAGAAAATTCGGTTTGTCTGTTAACCCTAGGAAATCACATTTTTCTATGCAAGAAGGTAAGCTCTTGGGTCATATAGTGTCAAAATACAGAATTAATTTTTGGACATATTTTTATTGATATGTTGTCATTGATGTCGACATTTGATGTTATTATAATGTGATGATAAGTTGTTATGATGAATTGTCATTGTTGATTTATCATAGATGAAATTTTCATTGATGTCAACAGTATATCAGTTAGAAGAGAATGTCAAACAATATGCATAGATTAAATCTCAGGAGAGTTAGTGAATGGAGATCAAATCCAAGAAGGAAGAGTGCATCATAGAAATTTCTTCGAGATCGATGGAAAGAATGAGAAGTCAATCGATGCATAGGAAAAGGTAAGAAGCCTCAGCAACCTTCGGATATGCAAGATAGATCAACGACAGGGATGAATTGCGAAGAGCGAAAGGAGAATTAAATGAATCACTAGTTCCAATCCCACAATTGGTATAGATCGCTAGATTTCATAAACTCAAATATCGATGAATGTTGTTGATCCAACAAACAATCAGATTAAGTCAGATTAAATCGTGACCGTCGGATACGCAAGTGCCAGATCAACAACATGGATAAATTGCGGAGAATTAAAGGAGAATTAAACATCGTGCTATTTACAATCCTTCAATTAGTTAGGATCATCGGATCTTATAGGTTCAAATATCGACAATTGTGGTTGACTCACCAACAAATGCACAACTTCAAATTACCGATCTTGGGTGATGAATTAAATCACTCACAAGTTGTGGTTCTGCAATCATCCTTGACCGTGGATTTGCTTCGAGAGTCTTCATAGCCGTTGGATCCCTTATGAGTGGAAGGACATGATAAGTTGAAAGATCTGAGATCTCAATTATGCAAATTTCCATCAACCGTCAGATCATTCTAAAGTGGAAGGATAGGATAAGTGAAGATGGAGGGCCATTGGATTTAAACCAAGGCAAAGAAGCATTGTAGACAAGATCAAGCCATTGATCTAAGATCTTGATCAAATGAACATCATTCATTTCAGGTCTAAATATGTGAGGAGGTTACACTTCGGGGAATCTGACTTTGGAAGAATTGTGAAATCGAGAAATCAAATTACCCGAAGTCCTGAAAGCCGAAATGTCGAAGTCACTCTCAGCCATCGATCTGAGATACATTTTAGATACCTTTCTGACTGTTAGATCAGGGAGATCTATGTCAACAGACCACATTAGTAAGGAAATATGGAATAACATGTCATCAAGGACATGTGGCAGACCACGTTAGCAAGGACACGTAGCACATTCAGATAATGACAAGTATCAAGTTGAAATCGACATTTTAGGTATGTGTAAATCATGAATTTGAGTGACACGTGGAAGATACTCAGCTCGTTTCATGTCATCAAGTGACATAAGCAAGTTACGTCACTCCAAAAGTTTTACTTCAGGAGTTTTACCACCAACACTTTCCCAAAGTCCCGAAGTCTCAAATGCTAGAGTCTCGAAGTGGTCATGAGTCGTTCAATCTAAATATCACTTCGGGTGTATTCTCAACCATTGATCATATTACAGTGGAAGGATAGTGTAAGTAGAATAGTCGAAGTCCCAAAGTAAATGTTGGCCATCCATCTCAATGCTTGATTAAGTCCTAGCCGGTGGATTAAGCAATGAAAGGATGAGTGTAAGGATCAAATCTAACCATTGATCTGGTTCCGTGAAATAAACCATTTGATTTGATTCAAAAATTTGAAAAGTTGAAATCCTGAAGTCCCGAAGTCTTGACTGTCGTCCATCTCATTAGGAGATTAAATCATGACCATTGATTCTGATAAGTGCTCGTTTGGCCTAATCATCTGGTCATCGCCATTGGTCATATGGAATAGAGAAATAAGGGTAAGATGAGGCATCTCTTAATTTTATAATCACATGGTTCTACGCCTATGGTCATATGAAAATGGTTTGAAGGGAGCACCTCATACATATTTCATTCGACACAAAGTTACACCAGAACAATACAGTTGATCGATAAATGATCAAATATGGTCTGTTGGTGAACCGAGAACACAACAAAAACATGAGTATGATCTAATGAGTCAATCCATGTCTATGATCAAATCATGAGGACAAACGAACTGATACACAGTCATGATTAAAAGAGAGTTAACTAATGAAAACATGAATAAAGAATAAAAAGGAAAAATGATATTAATTAAAGTTTAATATTATAATTTTAAACGAAAAGGTACAATGGTTCGAATATCAAAAGACACAATGATTCAAATTCACACCAGTTGGAAGACTATATAAACAAGAAGGAATGGTGAGAACATGAGTAGTTGAATTTGTTGAAGTATATATATTTATATATAATGGATTGAATGAAGATTCATTCTATTAGGTTGGTGCATGTTTACAAGCTGGGTCTTGTATGAGGATTGGATTCCTCACAACTCAGTTGGATCTAAGATCAACAAGCTGGGACTTGTTATGAGGATTGGATTCCTCATTTCTTAGTTGGATCTGAGAACTACAAGCTGGGTCTTGTAACAGAGATTTGGGTCTCTCATAATTGTATGAAGATGATATTCAAAGATTGATATTATGTATTCATTCAAGATATTTAATAAATACAATATTTATTCTTTTATATATATTGATTTAGAAAATGAAATAATTAATTGTTGTTCAGTTAAATTGTGAAAAGTGGAAAATTGTCCATAAGTTTTGTGACATTGATTCACCCCCCCCCCCTCTCAGTGTCAAGTATTTCAACAATTGGTATCTAAGCGGGTTCCTTCAGTACATTTTAAACATTGAAGTTAGATTCAGAAGAAATGGGTGAACAAATTGCTATCTCCACAAATGAAGCTCCCTTATATGATGGAACAAATTATTTATCATGGAGGAAAAATATGAAAAGATATCTGAAGTCAAGAGGATATGGAGTTTTGGATTCGGTAGTAAGTAAGACCTGGCACTTAAATACTTCAAAGAGAAAATCTAAAACTGCAAAGGAAGCAAGGAGAAACAATCCAATATCCTTAAAAGCAATCCATGATGGATTGTCAGACAAAGTCAAATAAAAAATGAAGCACTACAAATCTGCTAAAGAGTTATGGCTTCAACTAGAAAATTGTTATCATAATGAAACACAAGAAGAAGAGAAATCTAGTCAAAGTGAGAAACAAGACTCAGATGAAAAGGATTCCTATCAGGATAAAGAATATAACTCACAAGAAGAGAATTCTTATCAAGATAAGGAAGAAGATAAAGAAAAGGAAAAATGGAATCAAATTGAAGAACATAATATAGAGAAAAGGATTACTAATCAGAATGAAATACATGATTTGATGAAAATATCAATCAACAGTGAGGAAGACAACCTCATCCAGGAATTGAGGCATACCTCAGTGATTATTAAATAAAAATTACATAATCTTAAAATTGATGTTGCAGTTGCTATTAGAGAGATTCGTTTGGAACCAGAAAATTATATGCATATTAAATTTCCTATGGAGGATCTTGAAAATATTGAGTACAAAACCATGTGCACTCTAGAAGAGTTGAAGAAACTTCAACAAAAGGATATGATGCTACTTCAACAGTTAGGTCAATCTAACCATGAAGAACATGAGAAAAATATTCAGTTAGAAAACAAAGAAGAAGAAATCAAAAAATTGAAACCTAAAGTTTTTTATCTAACAAAAGATATGGAAGAATTGAAGACATACGACAAAACTATTAAATGCAAAGAGTCTCGAATGAGACAGAAGAAACAGTCATCAATCTAAAGACTCATCTTGACCATGCTAAAGAAGAGGAAGAATACATGAAGATTCAATTGACTAAAAAGGAAGAATTATGTCAAATTTTGAGGTTAGAAATAGTCAATCTCAAAGAGATGAATGAAAAGACAAATAAGATTGTCAATTTCCAGAATAGATCAGCTATCCTAGATAATATTTGGAAGAGCCAAATATCAGTTGTTGACAAAACTGGTCTTGGATACATTAAGAAAGAAGGCAATGATAAATGGAGCACCATTTACAAAAATGAGAAAGGATCATCCTTCTCAAAAGGAAAAGGTGTAATTACAAAGCAATTACAAGTCGTGAAATTTGTTAAGGAAGACAAATATAGAAGTAAAAAGGAAGAATAAAATCAAATGACAAATCCTTCAAGCCAAAATAAAATCAAGAATGGAAACACCTTCAATGGCTATTTCTTTTCTTGTCATAGCTTTGGCCATAAAACAATGGACTGCAAGAAACTAGAGGAATGATATACAAGAAAATCCAATAAATCAATTAGATGTTGGAGATGTAATTTTGTTGCGCACACAACAAAATTTTGTCATACAATGAGATGTTACAACTGCGATAGGTTTGGGCACAAATCCTAAAACTGCAAGAATACAAAATGTCAATATTTGAATAAGTTATTCAAGTCAATGACAAAACCTAACAAAAATTGAAAGAATAAAAGAGATGACAAATACACAAAAACAGAATTAGAAGGAGAAGATCCAAAAAGCATAATATCTCACAGAAAGATATGGAGAAGAAAATTTGAAGGAGAAAGAAAGAAAGATGTTATTACACCTGAAAATGAAGAAATTAAGAATAAGAAAATTATGGGTGAAGGTCCTAATAAAGAATGTGAAATTCAATATGAGATAAATCAAGCTCAAGAAAAGGAAGTACATATAGAAGAATATGGGACAATATCAAATTATGATAATGTCATAAGTTGTTAGCAAAAGAAAGAAAATACAAAAAAACGTTTAAATTGGTTTTTACAAAATCAAAGGATTATGCCAAAGAGTTTCTAAATTAACATATGGAAAACCTTGACTATCTATAGATTAGTGGTCAAAAGAAAATTCATTGATAGGGTTAGTTGTAGAATACAAGAAGAAGAAAAAATAAAGGTAGCAGAGAAGTTCAAGGAGTATCATTCAACAAATATCAATTGATAACAAAATTGGTATTTAAATCAATTGGTATAATTCCTCAATTCATATTCCTATGAAATATAAAAGACAAATAAGAAGTAGATCAAAAATATCAGTAAGATTCATACTCTTGTTCTATTTGACAAAGGAAAGTTAGTAAAAACTCAGGAGGAGTATTTTTTTTATTAAATAAGAAAGCAATTAGATTAATTTTTGAAAAGACTTGATCACTACAAAATTGGTATCAAGAAGACTACTTATTTGAACACAAAAATCCCAATAAACTGAGATAAGAAGTTAGTAAATTAATAGAGGAAGAAACCTTGTCAGGAAGAGCTACCCTTTCAGAAACTAAGGGAGAGAGTAGTCAGAAGCAAAGAGAGAGCATATTGATAGGGGGAGTCATTCAATTATGGGAGGCAAAACATGATTCCAGGGGGAGTTACCCAAGTTCATATTCTGGTCAACAACATGCAGACAAACAAATGTTGATTATAAGAGGAGAACCCCTTTTACATTGATGTCAAAGGAGGAGAGTAACTTCATAGGAGGAAAGCATCATCACAGGGGGAGTTTGTGTATGAATTTAGTGTGTTTCCCTTAATGAAAAAGCAGGAGATTGTTGGACATATTGCCATTGATATGTTGTCATTGATGCCAACAATTGATTTTATTATAATGTGATGATAAGTTGTTATGATGAATTGTCATTGTTGATTTATCATAGATGAAATTTTCATTGATGTCAGTAGTATATCAGTTAGAAGAGAATGTCAAACAATATGAATAGATTAAAACTCAGGAGAGTTAGCGAATGAAGATCAAAGCCCAGAAGGAAGAGTGCATTGTAGAAATGCCGTCAGGATCGATGGAAAGACTGAGAAGTCGATTGATGCATAGGAAAAGGTAGGAAGCCTCAGTAGTCATCGAATATGAAAGCCAGATCAATGACATGGGTGAATTGTGGAGAGAGAAAGGAGAATTAAGCGAATCGCTAGTTCTAATCCCGCAATTTTTCTAGATCGTCAGATCTCATAAACTCAAATTTTGACAACTGTGGTTGATCCAAAAAATGATCAGATTAAGTCAGATTAAATCATGACTGTTGGATACACGAGTGCCAGATCAATGACATGGATAAATTGCAGAGAATTAAAGGATAACTAAACATCGTTATATTTCCAATCCCACAATTAGTTAGGATCATCAGATCTTATAGGTTCAAAGATCAACGATTGTGGTTGACTCACCAAAAAATGCACAACTTCAAATTTCGGAGCTTGGGTGACGAATTAAATCACTCACAAGTTGTGGTTCCACAATCATCCTTGATCATGGATCTGATTCAAGAGTATTCATAACCGTTGGATCACTTATGAGTGGAAGGACATGATAAGTTGAAATATCTTAGATCTCAATTATGCGAATTTCCCTCAGCCATCAGATCATTCTAAAGTGGAAGGACATGATAAGGGAAGATGGAGGGCCGTTATATTTAAACCAAGGAAAAGAAGCATCGCAGACAAGATCAAGCCATCGATCTAAGATATTGATCAAATGAACATAATTTATTTTGGGTCTAAATATGTGAGGAGGTTACACTTCAAGGAATCTCACTTTAGAAGAATTTTGAAATCGAGAAATCGAATTACCCAAAGTCCCGAAAGCCAAAATGCCGAAGTCACTCTCAGCCGTCGATCTGAGATACATTTCGTATACCTTTCTGACCATTAGATCAGGGAGATCTACGTCAGCAGACCATGTCAGTAAGGACATCTAGAAGACCATGTCAGCAGACCACATCATCAAGGACATGTTGCATACCATGTTAGCAAGGACATGTGGCAGACCACGTCAGCAAGGACACATAGCACAGTCAGATAATGACAAGTGTCAAGTTGAAATCGATATTTTAGGCACATGTAAATCACAAATCTGAGTGACATGTGGAAGCTACTTGGCTCGTGCCATGTCATCAAGTGACATAAGAAAGTTACGTCACTCAAGGAGTTTTACTTCGGGAGTTTTACCACCAAAAATTTCCCAAAGTCTCGAAGTCCTGAATGTTAGAGTCCCGAAGTGGACATGAGTCATCGTATTTGAAGATCACTTTGGGTGTATTCTCAACCATTGATCATATTACATTGGAAGGATAGTCTAAGTAGAATAGCCGAAGTCCCAGAGTAAATGGTGGCCATCCATCTCAATTCTTGATTAAGTCCTAGCTGTTGGATTAAGTAATGAAAGGATGAGTGTAAGGATCAAATTTGACCATTGATCTAGTTCCGCGAAATAAACCGTCTGATCTGATTAAAAAATTTGAAAAGTTGAAATCCTGAAGTCCTGAATGATGAAGTCCCGACTGTCGTCCATCTCATCAGGAGATTAAATCGTGACCGTTGATTATGATAAGTGATCATTTGGCCTAAACATCTGGTCATCGTCGTTGGTCATATGGAATAGATAAATAAGGGTAAGATGAGGCAACACTTAATTTTATAATCCTGTTGTTTTACGCCTATGGTCATATGAAAATGGTTTGAAGGGAGTGCCTCATACAAATTTCATTCGACATAGAGTTACACCAGAACAATACAGAGAATCGATAAATGACCGAATATGGTCTGTTGGTGAATTGAGAACACAAGATAAACATGAGTACGATCTAATGAGTTGATCCATGTCTGTGATCAACTCATGAGGACAAACGAACCGATACACAATCATGATTAAAAGAGAGTTAAATCATGAAAACGTGAGTAAAGAATAAAAAGGAAAAATGATATTAATTAAAGTTTAAGATTATCATTTTAAATGAAAAGGTACAATGGTTCAAATATCAAAAGACAAAATGATTCAAATTCACTCTAGTTGGAAGACTATATAAACAAGAAGGAATGGTGAGAAGATGAGTAGTTGAATTTGTTGAAGTATATATATTTATATATAATGGATTGAATGAATATTCGTTCTATCAAGTTGGTGCCTTTTTACAAGCTGGGTCTTTTATGAGGATTGGATTCCTCACATCTCAGTTGGATATGAGATCAACAAGCTGGGACTTGTTATGAGGATTGGATTCCTCATTTCTCAGTTGGATATGAGAACTACAAGCTAGGTCTTGTAACAGAGAGATGGGTCTCTCATAATTGTATGAAGATGATATTCAAAGATTGATATTATGTATTCATTCAAGTTATTTAACAAATAAAATATTTATTCTTTTATATATATTGATTGAGAAAATGAAATAAATATTTGTTGTTTAGTTAAATTGTGAAAAGTGGAAAATTGCCCATAAGTTTTGTGACACTAATTCATGCCCCCCTCTCAGTTTCAAGTACCCATTTCAAAATTAAGGTCAACCCTAAGCGCGTTGAGGCTATAGAAACTATCAATATTCCTAGGAACAAAAAAAAAATTCAATTTTTTTTAGGAAATAAATTTTTTTTGAGAAGATTCATTCCCAATTTTGATGAAATAATTAAATTGATTACAGATATGTTGAAGAAGGACAACGAAGTGAAATGGATCGTTGAATATAAAGAATCATTCGATCGAGTTAAGAAATATATAAGTGAAGCACTGGTGTTAGCCAGTCCAGACTATACTAAAGAATTCTTGATCTTCTCCTTCACTTCTGAACATACTATCGCAGCAGTGCTCATGCAAAAGAATGAGGAAGGATTCAAACAATCGATAGATTTTTTCAGTAAAAGTCTCAAATATGTAGAATTAAAGTATGATATACTTGAAAAACAAGTGTACACAATGGTGAAAGACTTCAAAGCTTTCAGGACATATGTGTTGCATTCCAAAATAATCGCTTATGTGCCAACAAGTGATGTCAAGGACATCTTGGTACAACCAAACAATGATGGAAAGAGAGTTCGATGGTTAGCTAAAATTCATGAGCTCTATCTAGAAGTAAAGCTGACCAAACTAGTCAAGGGTCAAGGCCTGGCAAAGCTATTAGCCAAATCGAATCTCAGGGCGCTTAGGATAAATCACCTGGAATCACACGGATATATTTAGGATATAGAGGATATTGAAGATCAAACACCTATAATTCAAATTCAAGATAATTTTTTTTCCTCTACTTGGTATTGCGATATTGTCTCTTACCACCTTACCCTTCAATGCCCAAATGACATGAATCCATCCAAAGTGAGGACTTTGAAGTTATAAGCAGTCAAATATTGTATTATTGATGGCCAAATGTACTGGAAATATCCTCTAGTTTTCTTGTTCTGATGCCTAACAGAACCTGAAATAGGGAGTGCCATAAATAAATTTCATGAAGGAGTGTGTGGAGGACACCATGCCTGGAGGGAAAAGGCCTACAATATTTTAAGAGATGGATATTATTGGTCAAAGTTATTTACTGACGTGAATGCCAAGGTCAGAGCCTGTAACTCTTGCCAACTTTTCTCCAGTAAGAAAAAACTTCCTGCACTACCTTTAATCCCAGTCAAAGAAGAAGCTCCCTTTCAACAGTGGGGTCTAGATTTCATCGGAGAAATATATCCATAGTAAAGCGCACAACATAAATGAATTTTAACTGCCACTGATTACTTCATGAAATGGGTCGAAGCCATTCTGACTCGGAATGCTACGGATTCATTGGTAATAAATTCTTGGAAGAAAACATCCTATCGAGATTTGGTTGTCTATGAAAAATATTCATTGACAACGCCCAAGATTTCAAATCTATGACAATGGTTAGTTTATGCCAAAAATACAAAAGTTTGTTAGGACATTATACAACCTATTATCCTCAGGGAAATGGTTTATCTGAATCATACAACAAGAGCCTGATGACTATAATAAAAAAAGTACTGACAGAAAATAAGAAGGCTTGGCATGTTCACCTGAAATACGCCCTATGGGTGAATCAAATCGGCACCGAGAAATCAATAGGTATGTCCCCTTTTAAAATGGTTTATGGTATTGACGTTTTCCTTCCTATCAATATCGCTCTTCCTGTGATGAAGCTCTGGCAGGATGAAAATGAAGATCCAAACAACATTACAAGAAGGATAAACCAAATAATCAAAGTCTAGCAGAATAGGGCCGAAGTAGATGACAAACTTCAAAGGTACCAAGATAATATGAAGGCCCTTTTTGATAAAAAGGCTAAAGACTGGGAGTTTCTTTCGAGCGATCTAGTTTTAAAGTGGGATGCTATAAAGGAGGATGCGGGAAAACATGGCAAGTTCAACCATCTCTGGTTCGGACCATTAAGGATTGCAGCTGCTA
The DNA here is from genome assembly GCA_009831015.1 of Picea engelmannii. Classification (NCBI taxonomy): domain Eukaryota; kingdom Viridiplantae; phylum Streptophyta; class Pinopsida; order Pinales; family Pinaceae; genus Picea; species Picea engelmannii. The sequence continues at coordinate 41,126 of ML809904.1, forward strand.
AGGGGAAAAACTATTTCTTACTGGAAAACCTCAACATAAAGATTATTGACTCTCCTATCAATGAGCATTACCTAAATTTTTTTATGCAATAGTCATTTTTCAGATTCCCATTGTATATACCGGTTTTGGTTTCATATTTCAGTTTGCAATTTTATTTTTCTTTTGTAAATTATCTAAATTTTACTTTTACTATAAATAAAATAGGTTTACTTGATATCATGAAAGAAAAATATAAAAACAGTTGTATCACATATCATTTCTATCCTACGGAATTTTCTGACATTTCCCATTTTTATCTTCCTGCAGAATACATGTTGTCCGTTGAGAGATAAGGATGTATTGAAATCCAACACTGAATTTTCAAAACCTTATATTTCTCTCAAAACAGGTGATAAATTAATGATTTACTTGATTGAAAATACAAAGGCGATATGAGGTATGAACTCATGTTCTGTCAGTTCAAGCTAAAATTTTAAGGAATCGTGTCAGATGTAAAGAATTTCCACTCATACAGATATTTCCACCTGATCAAAGATCAGATAATTATGAAATTACAGCTTAATTCTGAAGCCTTCTTTGAATGAAATAAAAATGAAATAGAAAATGAAATAAAAGAAAAAATAAAATAAGAACAAAAAGGCTTGAAGGAAGTTCTAGAATGAATAAACAAACTTAGGTGGGAATGGCATTCTTTTGCATCAGATCCTATGAATCTTTGTTCTGTTTTATTCTTCCTATCCCCAAGCTTTTATTCTCTTATTATTTTCGCTCCTTTCCTAGTCTTCATAGAAAGAAAGGAATTCTCCTTGACTCTAAAAACTTAAAAACATATCTTCAAAAAGAGGTTAGGCGAAAATCTTTATGATTTCTTGATTTTAATTGAAAGAAAGTATGTCTAAGATAATCCTGACAACTTTAGCCCTTCTATTGGATTTTAAAATGACTAATTTTCTCAAGGTTGACCACTGAAATTCAAAGTCCCTATAAATTCTTCCCTATAGGTGAAAGTGTATTGCAGATCGGAAGACAATTAGTTTCAGAGTATACTTAAAAAATTATGGCTGACCTTACTTTGAAAATTTTAAGCAGATATCATACCTTGTATGATACATACATATTGATTGCCCCCACTTCAAAATATTAAAATATAAGACAGATGGTGAAATGAAATTCATAATCTGATTGCCCCCATCTATTCTAAGAAAAATAGTGAAATGAAATTCATAATCTGATTGCCCCCATCTAGTCCAAGACAAATGGTGAAAGAAAATTAGAAATTCGATTGCCCCATTTTGTCCAAAATATATGTAGAAAGGAAATTCATGAAATGATTTCTCGCATCTCAGCAAAATGCAAAAGTGCTAATTGAAGTGGTGAAAAGAAATTCAATAGGAGAAGTAGATAACTTCACCAGGGTACTGAACAGGCTCGCTGGAAGTGAATCAATATCTATGATATCTGTATGTTTTTCATGCATATCTATAAAACATACTCTAACATATAATTCTCTTTCTGAACCAATGAGGGATTCCCTAAATAAATAATTACATCAACTTAACCTCGACGCGAAGGAAGCCGGTAGAAGTTGGATATTTCGGTTAAAGTTGTTTTGATTATCTTAAGCAAATCCAAACTCATTTTTATGAAAAGGAAATATTAAATAGCCTAACTTGAGATAAATCATTAGCTATGTTTTGAAGGTTTTATGAGATTTGACTGAAGTTCAATTTTTCTCTATATGATTATTCCCTGAAGGTGTTTCCTAGAAATGCAATAATGACTCCCTTTACCCAATAAAGGAACTTAGTCTACTGTTCTTTCGAGTCTCATAGGGAGACGTGATCCCTAGATGGAGCCTATGTTGGAACACACACAATTTTGTACTTTTGAGCTTTACATTCTCCACTTCATGAAAATATAATCTTTCCCAAAAATGGTAAATTAGAAAATAACTTTCGAATTTTAAATCAAATTCATTTCTAGTTAATTAGAAATAAAGTGCACGTGATATCCTCCGTTGATGAAGTTTTTTTGTATGATCGAACGATCCTAATATCTCCGGAATTTTGGATCCACCTAATTGTTAAAGAGGTAAATCACTAAAGGTCACTCCAGAGCTTTGTGCTTTAGGCGTTGCGATAAGTCTTAACGATAAAAGCCCCGAAACCCGAAAGTGTTTGTTCATCACTTTTTCTAAACCTTTAAAGGGCACGAGTCATAGTACACGTGTATCTTTTGAGTCTTCCCTGAGTTGACATGTGGAACCCATTTCTAACATTTTTGTTTGAAGATTCATACGATTTCAAGTAACACATGGAAACTCCCTTTTCTCGACACGTCATCTAGAATGACATCATCTGCGACACGTCACTACAAGAGATAACCCTTCAGAAATATAACAAAGAACTAATTCGCAAATCAACGAAGCACTAAAATGCCTAAGTATTAAACTTTAATTAATTAATTTAATCATGGTGAAGAGATAATTAATGATTTCTCACTTCAGAAATCAGACGTATACCCCTCATCGTATCCTAAAATCCCTGAAGTCTGAATTTCCAAAACACTTAAATTTAAAGGTGATTAATTAAGAATTAAAATCGATTACTGGCTAATTAATCACTTTGCAGTTTTGGGTTTCAAATATTTTCTCTCGAGCTACATTTAAAGTTCTTGAAGTTCGAATTGCCGAGACACTCAAAATTAAATCACTTTTAAACATGATTAATTAAAGTGTTAAAAATGATTATCTGGAGATTAACCTTCACAGATTCGGGATTCAAATAATCCTCACTCTGTCTCATCTAAATTTCCAGAACACGAACCGTCGAATATTAATGGAATTTATGACTAAATGGTAATGATTTTTAACATAGATTGTGGATCACCAGGTAGACTTTTCCATTAAAGTTAATAAATTTTCCGCCAGTAAAGCTATACTAGAATCAATGCATCTTATGTGAATAAAAATACTTCGATTTTGAATTTAATTTTCACCCTCCACAATTTAGCAAGTTTTATCTGATTGAGAAGCTCACACAATTCCTCTGCAATAGGTAATCTCGTTCTGTTCTCTCGATATCATGGCACCATGGATGATGATTAAAAAGATTGATGCAGCTGGTGAGGGTTCAAATATGAATGTGAACATTTTGTCAGACACTATGCCGTGAGCTATGTTGGAAAATGTTTACCAAGTAGCGTATGCTTGTCATTGATGGCAAGTACAACAGTGGATATGGTAGGATAAGAAGGATAAAATCCCTTGGGGATTCAGACGTGAAATCTCAGGAGGAACAACATTGAGGAAAATGCATGCAGCAAAGGAAAAGCTCAAGATACAGGAGTTTGCAGAGGAGAAGGAAGACAGAGATCCACAGTCGTTGGATCCCATTCAAATTTCCCAAAAGGCTGACAACCGTCAGATCTGCAGAAGCTGCGAGGGAGATAAGCCTCGGGAGCAAGAAGAGAAGTCCCAACACGAGGAGATGTCATCGGGATATCAGCCATCGAGAGATCGGAGTTCTCAATGTCATGAGAACTGGGACATTGAAAGTCTTGAAATCTCGATATAATCGGGACCGTCCATTTGGAAGGATGCGTGGCAGCGATCGGGTGCCACCGGGAGAAGCTCGACAGGAGGCTTCATTAGAGAATTGGGAATCGAAGTTTCATGAGTCCCGTGAACAATTGCAACAAAAACCCTAAAATTGCGATGAAAGAAATCCCGACTGAACCTGAACCGTCAGATCAACATGTGATCTAGACCGTCAACCCAACTCATGAAAACAGACCATGTCATCTAGGGACACGTGGCACAACCAGGTAATGATAGGTGTCAGGAAGATTCAACACTTCATGCACATGTAAGTCACGAATCAGAGTGACACGTGGCATTATTTAACTCATGTCAAACCACGTGTGATGTCAGCAGAGTATCGGGGATCGAGACTTTGAAATGACAAAGTCACTTGACATCAAGAATGCCAATTTCGCGATATGCGATATCGCAATGTAATCTGAGCTGTCAGATTAAGGTTAAATCTGAACCGTTGATTCTAGTCAATGGAGAGGCGTCGGGGATCGAAACTTTGAAATGACAAAGTCACTTGACATCAGGAATGTCGATTTCGCGATGAGCGATTTTGTGATTTAATCGCAGCTGCTAAATAAATATCGCATCTGGACCGTTGATTCAAGTCTATATCGGAGTTTCGCGGATCGCGAATTCAAGAGGCAAAGAACTCATTGCATCAAGAATGCTGATTTTGCGATATGCGAAATCGCGAAATGATCTGAGCTGTTAGATCAAGTGTTGATCAGGACCATTGATCACAGCCCGTATCAGAGTTTCGGGGATCGCGAATTCAAAATGGAAAGAACTCAATACAACAAGAATCTCAATTTCACGATGTGCGATATCACGATCCAATCATGGTCGTTGAAACAAGTTCATATCTGGACCATTGGTTCAACTCTGTGTCGGAGTTTCGCGAATCACAATATGGAGAGACAAAAGAAACAAAGAAGAATTTGCGATATGCGAAATCGCGAAAGCACGAAAGCGCCTTATGCATAAGGGTGTGGTCATATCCCTTGGTCACGGGAAGAGAAGGAGTCAGTCTAGATAAGCTCCATATCGGAGTTTTGGGGATCGAGATTTGTAAGTGACTAAAACTATGAATGCCAAGAGTGCCGAAATTGCGATATATGAAATCTCGATTGGATCTGAACCATTGGATCAAGTATTGATCGTAGGGCTACTGTTGCATGCACCAGTGAAACCACCAGAAACCACTGATGGTTTCAGCCAAAGGACTAGAAGACACTTGGGAAAATGGCCAGAGAAGCTGAAGAGTGACGATGATGATCACACAGAGCACTCGAGAGGTGGAGGAGATTGGAACGGTTGGAGCATGCAGAGGAATGGTGAACATTGCATGCACAAGGTGCATGAAAGCTATAAATACATAGTACATAGAAGAGTTGTGGTTGTTGTTGTTGCTATTGGAGTTGGCAGTGATTGTAGCTGGTGAAGGTGATTCATGTGTGAAGAAGAAGGAGAGTACAACTGCTGAATTCAAGGGAAGAGGATATGTGAAGTGAATGGGTATGGCGCACAAAGCTTAAAAGGTAGAAGAACAGACAACACAAGTGATCCGAGAAGAAAGGCAATGAGTCAAACAGAGCAACAAAATGGAGCAGAACAGTGATAAGTCAGGTAATCCATCGTCTAACATCATATCACTGTAATAAATTCAATAGAAAAGATTTATATTTCAGGGTGGTTGGGAGGAGCTAGGGAGGACTGGTGTCCTCAAAGGTTCAGGTGGGTGCTTGAACATAGGGAGTTGGGTCTTCCTTCTAGTTGGTGCTAGACAAACACAGGGAGTTGGTGCTTCCTTCTAGTTGGTGCTAGAGAAACCAGGGAGTTGGTGCTTCCTTCTAGTTGGTGCTAGAGAAAATAGAGAGTTGGTGCTCTCAGCAAGTTGCATCTTGCTAAACAGAGGTTGTAGCCTCATTATGAGTTGGTGCTCATAAGTATGATAATGTAAAGAATGTAATTATTATTTATCATATAAAGAAAAAGAGGTTTTTATCCTCTATGGGTTTCCTTGGAAAATATCTGTCTCTGTGTTTCTCATATATGTGACTGATGTTGAATGTGCCTGTGTTTATTTCTCTACATTATTGTGATCATCATTTAGTGTCTCTACAAAGAGTTTTAAAAGAAGCATAATTGTTTAAGATCAGTAACAACTGATTCACCCCCCCCCCCCTCTCAGTTGTCCAACAAGCTATAGACTTTGTTAAATCTTGGACACAGGTGTTCGAGGTTCTAGAACATGAGATCATAAACTGTCCAGAAGATTTAGGTAATGAAGAAGATGATACTCATGAAGCTAAAATTAGATATATATCTCAGTCAAAGCTACAAAAGCTATTTGCGTGGCCGAGACTCATGTCGTATAATGATATGATAAGCTGGGCATTAGAAAATATCGACGTCCAAACCAGGAGCATCACCAACCACCAGAAGGTTTTTGTTGGTTCTTTTCGATCAAAGCACCTCCAAGTAATGTATAAGCTATCTACCGATCCTAAATATAATTACAATGATGCATTTATGTTGGAGTTTGAGCAACAAGAATGCATACAATACGACAAGAGCTATCCCGATATAATCAAGTCCTGGTGGGTGCACCAAGAGAAGTTCAGGGCCGATGCTCATGTCATGTATGCCACAACTTTGTTGGACACTCACATGATTTACATAGCCATGATTCTATGTAGAATGTTTAGGAATAATATTCCTACTCATTTCCCGATGGAATGAGTATCGATCATGCACGAGGTGGTTGAGGGATACACTTTTAATTGGGCCAAAATCTTGTCAGATAATTTGGACAAAGAAATTACTGAATACAAAATGGTGAAATCAAAGGGGAAACCCACCCCTTTCCATATGCATGCATATGTCATGGATGTTATATGTTTCATGAATCCTTTCCCATTGATGAATTG
>ML809904.1:47700-72678 GCA_009831015.1 Picea engelmannii
GAGGATTGGATTCCTCATTTCTTAGTTGGATCTGAGAACTACAAGCTGGGTCTTGTAACAGAGATTTGGGTCTCTCATAATTGTATGAAGATGATATTCAAAGATTGATATTATGTATTCATTCAAGATATTTAATAAATACAATATTTATTCTTTTATATATATTGATTTAGAAAATGAAATAATTAATTGTTGTTCAGTTAAATTGTGAAAAGTGGAAAATTGTCCATAAGTTTTGTGACATTGATTCACCCCCCCCCCCTCTCAGTGTCAAGTATTTCAACAATTGGTATCTAAGCGGGTTCCTTCAGTACATTTTAAACATTGAAGTTAGATTCAGAAGAAATGGGTGAACAAATTGCTATCTCCACAAATGAAGCTCCCTTATATGATGGAACAAATTATTTATCATGGAGGAAAAATATGAAAAGATATCTGAAGTCAAGAGGATATGGAGTTTTGGATTCGGTAGTAAGTAAGACCTGGCACTTAAATACTTCAAAGAGAAAATCTAAAACTGCAAAGGAAGCAAGGAGAAACAATCCAATATCCTTAAAAGCAATCCATGATGGATTGTCAGACAAAGTCAAATAAAAAATGAAGCACTACAAATCTGCTAAAGAGTTATGGCTTCAACTAGAAAATTGTTATCATAATGAAACACAAGAAGAAGAGAAATCTAGTCAAAGTGAGAAACAAGACTCAGATGAAAAGGATTCCTATCAGGATAAAGAATATAACTCACAAGAAGAGAATTCTTATCAAGATAAGGAAGAAGATAAAGAAAAGGAAAAATGGAATCAAATTGAAGAACATAATATAGAGAAAAGGATTACTAATCAGAATGAAATACATGATTTGATGAAAATATCAATCAACAGTGAGGAAGACAACCTCATCCAGGAATTGAGGCATACCTCAGTGATTATTAAATAAAAATTACATAATCTTAAAATTGATGTTGCAGTTGCTATTAGAGAGATTCGTTTGGAACCAGAAAATTATATGCATATTAAATTTCCTATGGAGGATCTTGAAAATATTGAGTACAAAACCATGTGCACTCTAGAAGAGTTGAAGAAACTTCAACAAAAGGATATGATGCTACTTCAACAGTTAGGTCAATCTAACCATGAAGAACATGAGAAAAATATTCAGTTAGAAAACAAAGAAGAAGAAATCAAAAAATTGAAACCTAAAGTTTTTTATCTAACAAAAGATATGGAAGAATTGAAGACATACGACAAAACTATTAAATGCAAAGAGTCTCGAATGAGACAGAAGAAACAGTCATCAATCTAAAGACTCATCTTGACCATGCTAAAGAAGAGGAAGAATACATGAAGATTCAATTGACTAAAAAGGAAGAATTATGTCAAATTTTGAGGTTAGAAATAGTCAATCTCAAAGAGATGAATGAAAAGACAAATAAGATTGTCAATTTCCAGAATAGATCAGCTATCCTAGATAATATTTGGAAGAGCCAAATATCAGTTGTTGACAAAACTGGTCTTGGATACATTAAGAAAGAAGGCAATGATAAATGGAGCACCATTTACAAAAATGAGAAAGGATCATCCTTCTCAAAAGGAAAAGGTGTAATTACAAAGCAATTACAAGTCGTGAAATTTGTTAAGGAAGACAAATATAGAAGTAAAAAGGAAGAATAAAATCAAATGACAAATCCTTCAAGCCAAAATAAAATCAAGAATGGAAACACCTTCAATGGCTATTTCTTTTCTTGTCATAGCTTTGGCCATAAAACAATGGACTGCAAGAAACTAGAGGAATGATATACAAGAAAATCCAATAAATCAATTAGATGTTGGAGATGTAATTTTGTTGCGCACACAACAAAATTTTGTCATACAATGAGATGTTACAACTGCGATAGGTTTGGGCACAAATCCTAAAACTGCAAGAATACAAAATGTCAATATTTGAATAAGTTATTCAAGTCAATGACAAAACCTAACAAAAATTGAAAGAATAAAAGAGATGACAAATACACAAAAACAGAATTAGAAGGAGAAGATCCAAAAAGCATAATATCTCACAGAAAGATATGGAGAAGAAAATTTGAAGGAGAAAGAAAGAAAGATGTTATTACACCTGAAAATGAAGAAATTAAGAATAAGAAAATTATGGGTGAAGGTCCTAATAAAGAATGTGAAATTCAATATGAGATAAATCAAGCTCAAGAAAAGGAAGTACATATAGAAGAATATGGGACAATATCAAATTATGATAATGTCATAAGTTGTTAGCAAAAGAAAGAAAATACAAAAAAACGTTTAAATTGGTTTTTACAAAATCAAAGGATTATGCCAAAGAGTTTCTAAATTAACATATGGAAAACCTTGACTATCTATAGATTAGTGGTCAAAAGAAAATTCATTGATAGGGTTAGTTGTAGAATACAAGAAGAAGAAAAAATAAAGGTAGCAGAGAAGTTCAAGGAGTATCATTCAACAAATATCAATTGATAACAAAATTGGTATTTAAATCAATTGGTATAATTCCTCAATTCATATTCCTATGAAATATAAAAGACAAATAAGAAGTAGATCAAAAATATCAGTAAGATTCATACTCTTGTTCTATTTGACAAAGGAAAGTTAGTAAAAACTCAGGAGGAGTATTTTTTTTATTAAATAAGAAAGCAATTAGATTAATTTTTGAAAAGACTTGATCACTACAAAATTGGTATCAAGAAGACTACTTATTTGAACACAAAAATCCCAATAAACTGAGATAAGAAGTTAGTAAATTAATAGAGGAAGAAACCTTGTCAGGAAGAGCTACCCTTTCAGAAACTAAGGGAGAGAGTAGTCAGAAGCAAAGAGAGAGCATATTGATAGGGGGAGTCATTCAATTATGGGAGGCAAAACATGATTCCAGGGGGAGTTACCCAAGTTCATATTCTGGTCAACAACATGCAGACAAACAAATGTTGATTATAAGAGGAGAACCCCTTTTACATTGATGTCAAAGGAGGAGAGTAACTTCATAGGAGGAAAGCATCATCACAGGGGGAGTTTGTGTATGAATTTAGTGTGTTTCCCTTAATGAAAAAGCAGGAGATTGTTGGACATATTGCCATTGATATGTTGTCATTGATGCCAACAATTGATTTTATTATAATGTGATGATAAGTTGTTATGATGAATTGTCATTGTTGATTTATCATAGATGAAATTTTCATTGATGTCAGTAGTATATCAGTTAGAAGAGAATGTCAAACAATATGAATAGATTAAAACTCAGGAGAGTTAGCGAATGAAGATCAAAGCCCAGAAGGAAGAGTGCATTGTAGAAATGCCGTCAGGATCGATGGAAAGACTGAGAAGTCGATTGATGCATAGGAAAAGGTAGGAAGCCTCAGTAGTCATCGAATATGAAAGCCAGATCAATGACATGGGTGAATTGTGGAGAGAGAAAGGAGAATTAAGCGAATCGCTAGTTCTAATCCCGCAATTTTTCTAGATCGTCAGATCTCATAAACTCAAATTTTGACAACTGTGGTTGATCCAAAAAATGATCAGATTAAGTCAGATTAAATCATGACTGTTGGATACACGAGTGCCAGATCAATGACATGGATAAATTGCAGAGAATTAAAGGATAACTAAACATCGTTATATTTCCAATCCCACAATTAGTTAGGATCATCAGATCTTATAGGTTCAAAGATCAACGATTGTGGTTGACTCACCAAAAAATGCACAACTTCAAATTTCGGAGCTTGGGTGACGAATTAAATCACTCACAAGTTGTGGTTCCACAATCATCCTTGATCATGGATCTGATTCAAGAGTATTCATAACCGTTGGATCACTTATGAGTGGAAGGACATGATAAGTTGAAATATCTTAGATCTCAATTATGCGAATTTCCCTCAGCCATCAGATCATTCTAAAGTGGAAGGACATGATAAGGGAAGATGGAGGGCCGTTATATTTAAACCAAGGAAAAGAAGCATCGCAGACAAGATCAAGCCATCGATCTAAGATATTGATCAAATGAACATAATTTATTTTGGGTCTAAATATGTGAGGAGGTTACACTTCAAGGAATCTCACTTTAGAAGAATTTTGAAATCGAGAAATCGAATTACCCAAAGTCCCGAAAGCCAAAATGCCGAAGTCACTCTCAGCCGTCGATCTGAGATACATTTCGTATACCTTTCTGACCATTAGATCAGGGAGATCTACGTCAGCAGACCATGTCAGTAAGGACATCTAGAAGACCATGTCAGCAGACCACATCATCAAGGACATGTTGCATACCATGTTAGCAAGGACATGTGGCAGACCACGTCAGCAAGGACACATAGCACAGTCAGATAATGACAAGTGTCAAGTTGAAATCGATATTTTAGGCACATGTAAATCACAAATCTGAGTGACATGTGGAAGCTACTTGGCTCGTGCCATGTCATCAAGTGACATAAGAAAGTTACGTCACTCAAGGAGTTTTACTTCGGGAGTTTTACCACCAAAAATTTCCCAAAGTCTCGAAGTCCTGAATGTTAGAGTCCCGAAGTGGACATGAGTCATCGTATTTGAAGATCACTTTGGGTGTATTCTCAACCATTGATCATATTACATTGGAAGGATAGTCTAAGTAGAATAGCCGAAGTCCCAGAGTAAATGGTGGCCATCCATCTCAATTCTTGATTAAGTCCTAGCTGTTGGATTAAGTAATGAAAGGATGAGTGTAAGGATCAAATTTGACCATTGATCTAGTTCCGCGAAATAAACCGTCTGATCTGATTAAAAAATTTGAAAAGTTGAAATCCTGAAGTCCTGAATGATGAAGTCCCGACTGTCGTCCATCTCATCAGGAGATTAAATCGTGACCGTTGATTATGATAAGTGATCATTTGGCCTAAACATCTGGTCATCGTCGTTGGTCATATGGAATAGATAAATAAGGGTAAGATGAGGCAACACTTAATTTTATAATCCTGTTGTTTTACGCCTATGGTCATATGAAAATGGTTTGAAGGGAGTGCCTCATACAAATTTCATTCGACATAGAGTTACACCAGAACAATACAGAGAATCGATAAATGACCGAATATGGTCTGTTGGTGAATTGAGAACACAAGATAAACATGAGTACGATCTAATGAGTTGATCCATGTCTGTGATCAACTCATGAGGACAAACGAACCGATACACAATCATGATTAAAAGAGAGTTAAATCATGAAAACGTGAGTAAAGAATAAAAAGGAAAAATGATATTAATTAAAGTTTAAGATTATCATTTTAAATGAAAAGGTACAATGGTTCAAATATCAAAAGACAAAATGATTCAAATTCACTCTAGTTGGAAGACTATATAAACAAGAAGGAATGGTGAGAAGATGAGTAGTTGAATTTGTTGAAGTATATATATTTATATATAATGGATTGAATGAATATTCGTTCTATCAAGTTGGTGCCTTTTTACAAGCTGGGTCTTTTATGAGGATTGGATTCCTCACATCTCAGTTGGATATGAGATCAACAAGCTGGGACTTGTTATGAGGATTGGATTCCTCATTTCTCAGTTGGATATGAGAACTACAAGCTAGGTCTTGTAACAGAGAGATGGGTCTCTCATAATTGTATGAAGATGATATTCAAAGATTGATATTATGTATTCATTCAAGTTATTTAACAAATAAAATATTTATTCTTTTATATATATTGATTGAGAAAATGAAATAAATATTTGTTGTTTAGTTAAATTGTGAAAAGTGGAAAATTGCCCATAAGTTTTGTGACACTAATTCATGCCCCCCTCTCAGTTTCAAGTACCCATTTCAAAATTAAGGTCAACCCTAAGCGCGTTGAGGCTATAGAAACTATCAATATTCCTAGGAACAAAAAAAAAATTCAATTTTTTTTAGGAAATAAATTTTTTTTGAGAAGATTCATTCCCAATTTTGATGAAATAATTAAATTGATTACAGATATGTTGAAGAAGGACAACGAAGTGAAATGGATCGTTGAATATAAAGAATCATTCGATCGAGTTAAGAAATATATAAGTGAAGCACTGGTGTTAGCCAGTCCAGACTATACTAAAGAATTCTTGATCTTCTCCTTCACTTCTGAACATACTATCGCAGCAGTGCTCATGCAAAAGAATGAGGAAGGATTCAAACAATCGATAGATTTTTTCAGTAAAAGTCTCAAATATGTAGAATTAAAGTATGATATACTTGAAAAACAAGTGTACACAATGGTGAAAGACTTCAAAGCTTTCAGGACATATGTGTTGCATTCCAAAATAATCGCTTATGTGCCAACAAGTGATGTCAAGGACATCTTGGTACAACCAAACAATGATGGAAAGAGAGTTCGATGGTTAGCTAAAATTCATGAGCTCTATCTAGAAGTAAAGCTGACCAAACTAGTCAAGGGTCAAGGCCTGGCAAAGCTATTAGCCAAATCGAATCTCAGGGCGCTTAGGATAAATCACCTGGAATCACACGGATATATTTAGGATATAGAGGATATTGAAGATCAAACACCTATAATTCAAATTCAAGATAATTTTTTTTCCTCTACTTGGTATTGCGATATTGTCTCTTACCACCTTACCCTTCAATGCCCAAATGACATGAATCCATCCAAAGTGAGGACTTTGAAGTTATAAGCAGTCAAATATTGTATTATTGATGGCCAAATGTACTGGAAATATCCTCTAGTTTTCTTGTTCTGATGCCTAACAGAACCTGAAATAGGGAGTGCCATAAATAAATTTCATGAAGGAGTGTGTGGAGGACACCATGCCTGGAGGGAAAAGGCCTACAATATTTTAAGAGATGGATATTATTGGTCAAAGTTATTTACTGACGTGAATGCCAAGGTCAGAGCCTGTAACTCTTGCCAACTTTTCTCCAGTAAGAAAAAACTTCCTGCACTACCTTTAATCCCAGTCAAAGAAGAAGCTCCCTTTCAACAGTGGGGTCTAGATTTCATCGGAGAAATATATCCATAGTAAAGCGCACAACATAAATGAATTTTAACTGCCACTGATTACTTCATGAAATGGGTCGAAGCCATTCTGACTCGGAATGCTACGGATTCATTGGTAATAAATTCTTGGAAGAAAACATCCTATCGAGATTTGGTTGTCTATGAAAAATATTCATTGACAACGCCCAAGATTTCAAATCTATGACAATGGTTAGTTTATGCCAAAAATACAAAAGTTTGTTAGGACATTATACAACCTATTATCCTCAGGGAAATGGTTTATCTGAATCATACAACAAGAGCCTGATGACTATAATAAAAAAAGTACTGACAGAAAATAAGAAGGCTTGGCATGTTCACCTGAAATACGCCCTATGGGTGAATCAAATCGGCACCGAGAAATCAATAGGTATGTCCCCTTTTAAAATGGTTTATGGTATTGACGTTTTCCTTCCTATCAATATCGCTCTTCCTGTGATGAAGCTCTGGCAGGATGAAAATGAAGATCCAAACAACATTACAAGAAGGATAAACCAAATAATCAAAGTCTAGCAGAATAGGGCCGAAGTAGATGACAAACTTCAAAGGTACCAAGATAATATGAAGGCCCTTTTTGATAAAAAGGCTAAAGACTGGGAGTTTCTTTCGAGCGATCTAGTTTTAAAGTGGGATGCTATAAAGGAGGATGCGGGAAAACATGGCAAGTTCAACCATCTCTGGTTCGGACCATTAAGGATTGCAGCTGCTAAGGGGAAAAACTATTTCTTACTGGAAAACCTCAACATAAAGATTATTGACTCTCCTATCAATGAGCATTACCTAAATTTTTTTATGCAATAGTCATTTTTCAGATTCCCATTGTATATACCGGTTTTGGTTTCATATTTCAGTTTGCAATTTTATTTTTCTTTTGTAAATTATCTAAATTTTACTTTTACTATAAATAAAATAGGTTTACTTGATATCATGAAAGAAAAATATAAAAACAGTTGTATCACATATCATTTCTATCCTACGGAATTTTCTGACATTTCCCATTTTTATCTTCCTGCAGAATACATGTTGTCCGTTGAGAGATAAGGATGTATTGAAATCCAACACTGAATTTTCAAAACCTTATATTTCTCTCAAAACAGGTGATAAATTAATGATTTACTTGATTGAAAATACAAAGGCGATATGAGGTATGAACTCATGTTCTGTCAGTTCAAGCTAAAATTTTAAGGAATCGTGTCAGATGTAAAGAATTTCCACTCATACAGATATTTCCACCTGATCAAAGATCAGATAATTATGAAATTACAGCTTAATTCTGAAGCCTTCTTTGAATGAAATAAAAATGAAATAGAAAATGAAATAAAAGAAAAAATAAAATAAGAACAAAAAGGCTTGAAGGAAGTTCTAGAATGAATAAACAAACTTAGGTGGGAATGGCATTCTTTTGCATCAGATCCTATGAATCTTTGTTCTGTTTTATTCTTCCTATCCCCAAGCTTTTATTCTCTTATTATTTTCGCTCCTTTCCTAGTCTTCATAGAAAGAAAGGAATTCTCCTTGACTCTAAAAACTTAAAAACATATCTTCAAAAAGAGGTTAGGCGAAAATCTTTATGATTTCTTGATTTTAATTGAAAGAAAGTATGTCTAAGATAATCCTGACAACTTTAGCCCTTCTATTGGATTTTAAAATGACTAATTTTCTCAAGGTTGACCACTGAAATTCAAAGTCCCTATAAATTCTTCCCTATAGGTGAAAGTGTATTGCAGATCGGAAGACAATTAGTTTCAGAGTATACTTAAAAAATTATGGCTGACCTTACTTTGAAAATTTTAAGCAGATATCATACCTTGTATGATACATACATATTGATTGCCCCCACTTCAAAATATTAAAATATAAGACAGATGGTGAAATGAAATTCATAATCTGATTGCCCCCATCTATTCTAAGAAAAATAGTGAAATGAAATTCATAATCTGATTGCCCCCATCTAGTCCAAGACAAATGGTGAAAGAAAATTAGAAATTCGATTGCCCCATTTTGTCCAAAATATATGTAGAAAGGAAATTCATGAAATGATTTCTCGCATCTCAGCAAAATGCAAAAGTGCTAATTGAAGTGGTGAAAAGAAATTCAATAGGAGAAGTAGATAACTTCACCAGGGTACTGAACAGGCTCGCTGGAAGTGAATCAATATCTATGATATCTGTATGTTTTTCATGCATATCTATAAAACATACTCTAACATATAATTCTCTTTCTGAACCAATGAGGGATTCCCTAAATAAATAATTACATCAACTTAACCTCGACGCGAAGGAAGCCGGTAGAAGTTGGATATTTCGGTTAAAGTTGTTTTGATTATCTTAAGCAAATCCAAACTCATTTTTATGAAAAGGAAATATTAAATAGCCTAACTTGAGATAAATCATTAGCTATGTTTTGAAGGTTTTATGAGATTTGACTGAAGTTCAATTTTTCTCTATATGATTATTCCCTGAAGGTGTTTCCTAGAAATGCAATAATGACTCCCTTTACCCAATAAAGGAACTTAGTCTACTGTTCTTTCGAGTCTCATAGGGAGACGTGATCCCTAGATGGAGCCTATGTTGGAACACACACAATTTTGTACTTTTGAGCTTTACATTCTCCACTTCATGAAAATATAATCTTTCCCAAAAATGGTAAATTAGAAAATAACTTTCGAATTTTAAATCAAATTCATTTCTAGTTAATTAGAAATAAAGTGCACGTGATATCCTCCGTTGATGAAGTTTTTTTGTATGATCGAACGATCCTAATATCTCCGGAATTTTGGATCCACCTAATTGTTAAAGAGGTAAATCACTAAAGGTCACTCCAGAGCTTTGTGCTTTAGGCGTTGCGATAAGTCTTAACGATAAAAGCCCCGAAACCCGAAAGTGTTTGTTCATCACTTTTTCTAAACCTTTAAAGGGCACGAGTCATAGTACACGTGTATCTTTTGAGTCTTCCCTGAGTTGACATGTGGAACCCATTTCTAACATTTTTGTTTGAAGATTCATACGATTTCAAGTAACACATGGAAACTCCCTTTTCTCGACACGTCATCTAGAATGACATCATCTGCGACACGTCACTACAAGAGATAACCCTTCAGAAATATAACAAAGAACTAATTCGCAAATCAACGAAGCACTAAAATGCCTAAGTATTAAACTTTAATTAATTAATTTAATCATGGTGAAGAGATAATTAATGATTTCTCACTTCAGAAATCAGACGTATACCCCTCATCGTATCCTAAAATCCCTGAAGTCTGAATTTCCAAAACACTTAAATTTAAAGGTGATTAATTAAGAATTAAAATCGATTACTGGCTAATTAATCACTTTGCAGTTTTGGGTTTCAAATATTTTCTCTCGAGCTACATTTAAAGTTCTTGAAGTTCGAATTGCCGAGACACTCAAAATTAACGCACTTTTAAACATGATTAATTAAAGTGTTAAAAATGATTATCTGGAGATTAACCTTCACATATTCGGGATTCAGATAATCCTCACTTTGTCTCATCTAAATTTCCAGAACACGAACCGTCAAATATTAATGGAATTTATGACTAAATGGTAATGATTTTTAACATAGATTGTGGATCGCCAGGTAGACTTTTCCATTAAAGTTAATAAATTTTCCGCCAGTAAAGCTATACTATAATCAATGCATCTTATGTGAATAAAAATACTTTGATTTTGAATTTAATTTTCACCCTCCACAATTTAGCAAGTTTTATCTGATTGAGAAGCTCACACAATTCCTCTGCAATAGGTAATCTCATTCTATTCTCTCGATATCATGGCACCATGGATGATGATTAAAAAGATTGATGCAGCTGGTGAGGGTTAAAATATGAATGTGAACGTTTTGTCAGACACTATGCCGTGAGCTATGTTGGCAAATGTTTACCAAGTAGCGTATGCTTGTCATTGATGGAAAGTACAACAATGGAGATGGCAGGATAAGAAGGATAAAATCCCTTGGGGATTCAGACGTGAAATATCAAGAGGAACACCATTGAGGAAAATGCATGCAGCAAAGGAAAAGCTCAAGATACAGGAGTTTGCAGAGGAGAAGGAAGACAGAGATCCACAGTCATTGGATCCCATTCAAATTTCCCAAAAGGCTGACAATCGTCAGATCTGCAGAAGCTGCGAGGGAGATAATCCTCGGGAGCAAGAAGAGAAGTCCCAACACGAGGAGTTGTCATCGGGATATCAGCCATCGAGATATCGGAGTTCTCAACATCATGAGAACTGAGACATTGAAAGTCTCAAAATCCCGACATAATCAGGACCGTCCATTTGGAAGGATGCGTGGCAGCGATCGGGCACCACCGGGAGAAGCTCGACAGGAGGCTTCATCGGAGAATTGGGAATCGAAGTTTCATGAGTCCTGTGAACAATTGCAACAAAAACCCTGAAATTGCGATGAAAGAAATCCCGATTGAACCTGAAACGTCAGATCAACATGTGATCTAGACCGTCAATCCAACTCATGACAACAGACCATGTCAGCTAGGGACATGTGGCACAACCAGGTAATGACAGGTGTCAGGCAGATTCAACACTTCAGGCACATGTAAGTCATGAATCAGAGTGACACGTGGCATTATTTAACACGTGTCAAACCACGTGTGATGTCAACAGAGTATCAGGGATCGAGGCTTTGAAATGACAAAGTCACTTGACATCAAGAATGCCAATTTCGCGATATGCAATATCGCAATGTAATCTGAGCTGTCAGATTAAGGTTAAATCTGAACCGTTGATTCCAGTCAATGGAGAGGCGTCGGGGATCGAGACTTTGAAATGACAAAGTCACTTGAAATCAGGAATGCCGATTTCGCGATGAGCGATTTCACGATTTAACCACAGCCGCTGAATAAATATCACATCTAGACCATTGATTCAAGTCTATATCGGAGTTTCGCGGATCGCGAATTCAAGAGGCAAAGAACTCATTGCATCAAGAATGCTGATTTTGTGATATGCGAAATCACAAAATGATCTGAGCTGTCAGATCAAGTGTTGATCAGGACCGTTGATCACAGCTCGTATCAGAGTTTCGGGGATCGCGAATTCAAAATGGAAAGAACTCAATACAACAAGAATCCCGATTTCACGATGTGCGATATCACGATCCAATCATGTTCGTTGAAACAAGTTCATATATGGACCATTGGTTCAACTCTGTGTCGGAGTTTCGTGAATCACAATATGGAGAGACAAAAGAAACAAAGAAGAATTTGCAATATGTGAAATCGCGAAAGCGCCTTATGCATAAGGGTGTGGTCACAACCCTTGGTCACGGGAAGAGAAGGAGTCAGTCTAGATAAGCTCCATATCGAATTTTTGGGGATCGGGATTTGTAAGTGACTAAAACTATGAATGCCAAGAGTGCCGAAATTGCGATATATGAAATCTCGATTGGATCTGAACCGTTGGATCAAGTATTGATCATAGGGCTACTGTTGCATGCACCAGTGAAACCACCAGAAACCACTGATGGTTTCAGCCAAAAGACTAGAAGACACTTGGGAAAATGGCCAGAGAAGCTGAAGAGTGACAATGATGATCACGCAGAGCACTCGAGAGGTGGAGGAGATTGGCACGGTTGGAGAATGCAAAGGAATGGTGAACATTGCATGCATAAGGTGCACAGAAGCTATAAATACACAGTACAGAGAAGAGTTGTGGTTGTTGCTGTTGCTATTGGAGTTGGCAGTGATTGTAGCTGGTGAAGGTGATTCATGTGCGAAGAAGAAGGAGAGTACAACTGCTGAATTCAAGGGAAGAGGATATGTGAAGTGAATGGGTATGGCGCACAGAGCTTAAAAGGTAGAAGAACAAACAACACAAGTGATTTGAGAAGAAAGGAAATGAGTCAGACGGAGCAACGAAATGGAGCAGAACAGTGATAAGTCAGGTAAGCCATCGTCTAACATCATATCACTGTAATAAATACAGTAGCAAAGATTTATATTTCAGGGTGGTTGGGAGGAGCTAGGGAGGACTGGTGTCCTCAAAGGTTCAGGTGGGTGCTTGAACATAGGGAGTTGGTGCTTCCTTCTAGTTGGTGCTAGACAAACACAGGGAGTTGGTGCTTCCTTCTAGTTGGTGCTAGAGAAACCAGGGAGTCGGTGCTTCCTTCTAGTTGGTGCTAGAGAAAACAGAGAGTTAGTGCTCTCAGCAAGTTGCATCTTGCTAAACAGAGGTTGTATCCTCATTATGAGTTGGTTCTCATAAGTATGATAATGTAAAGAATGTAATTATTATTTATCATATAAAGAAAAAGAGGTTTTTATCCTCTATGGGTTTCCTTGGAAAATATCTGTCTCTGTGTTTCTCATATATGTGACTGATGCTGAATGTGCCTGTGTTTATTTCTCTACATTATTGTGATCATCATTTAGTGTCTCTACAAAGAGTTTTAAAAGAAGCATAATTGTTTAAGCTCAGTAACAACTGATTCACCCCCCCCTCTTAGTTGTCCAACAAGCTATAGACTTTGTTAAATCTTGGACACAGGTGTTCGAGGTTCTAGAACATGAGATCATAAACTGTCTAGAAGATTTAGGTAATGAAGAAGATGATACTCATGAAGCTAAAATTAGATATATATCTCAGTCAAAGCTACAGAAGCTATTTTCGTGGCCGAGACTCATGTCATATAATGATATGATAAGCTGGGCATTAGAAAATATCGAAGTCCAAACCGGGAGCATCACCAACCACCAGAAGGTTTTTGTTGGTTCTTTCTGATCAGAGCACCTCCAAGTAATGTATAAGCTATCTACCAATCCTAAATATAATTACAATGATGCATTTATGTTGGAGTTTGAGCAACAAGAATGCATACAATACGACAAGAGCTATCCCGATATAATCAAGTCCTGGTGGGCGCACCCAGAGAAGTTCAGGGCCGACGCTCGTGTCATGTATGCCACAACTTTTTTGGACACTCACATGATTTACATAGCCATGATTCTATGTAGAATGTTTAGGAATAAGATTCCTACTCATTTCCCGATGGAATGAGTATTGATCATGCACGAGGTGGTTGAGGGATACACTTTTAATTGGGCCAAAATCTTGTCAAATAATTTGGACAAAGAAATTACTGAATACAAAATGGTGAAATCAAAGGGGAAACCCACCCCTTTCCATATGCATGCATATGTCATGGATGTTATATGTTTCATGAATCCTTTCCCATTGATGAATTGGAGCTGGACCCCGAGCAGTGCAGAGCCTATCCACTTTTACCATTCCAAGTCGTGGGAGGAAAATGCCAAAGATTTCTTTTACAAAATCTGTCACAATGTAGTGGTTCCTATTCACATAGCCCTATATGGTCACCCACCTCCCCAAATTTCATACAGAATTATGGGAAATCTGGGAAAACTAGCAGATTGTTTCATTGAAGAAAACTTCTCTTATATCAGGGTTTTTGGATGCTCAGTTCCTCCACATTCTTGCTCGCATTTTTTACCAGACTGGTTGGGGTGAAAGGAAGTAGATTACTAGACATTAACGAGAGGCATTAACAAGGAGCTAAAGGAAACCCAGAAAAATGTATGGTCGGCCTTCCCTATCCAGGTCGGTATGTTTTCACTATTGGATTTTGGGCACTCCAAAGTGGAGGCTGCAACTTTGGACGATGTCAAGTTGGTTGACATCGAATTCAAGAGGCATGACCCACACAAAAATGTGGAGAACCACCTGAACCAATTCAACATGAAGATATATGAGCATGAAAACTCCCCACATGATGAAATATTCAGGGGAGTTAGGTCTTATGAAGAGGTACTAAACAGATTCCAAACCTTGTCCCCAGATCAACATGCCAGTTTCCTTAGTTTCCAAAGACATGGGTGAAACAATTTTCTGAAAATGCTACAAGGAGAGTCGATAGTCGCTCTTCCTACATAGGAATCTATACCTCCAGGTTTTGAACCAGGGTACTCTGGTAAACATAATATTGAGGAAACCCCAAAGAGATTTTAAGTTTTGACTTGGAAATTAGAAGCTTCATTATTAATTCCACTAGGCCCTCAGGAAACAACACAACTCAAAGCCTTCCTAAAGAAAGGGAAGGACGCATCTCTTTCGACACTAGCGACTCCTGCTGCCAATACAATAGAGAAACAATAGTCTACAGAAATTGGTACTCCTATTACATCATTGACACCTCTACAGTCCAGCTTCGGAAATCCTAGTTCCGAAATCATTCTTGTAAGTGATATTACCCCAATATTGCTCGAAGAGATGCCTCCTTTGGATTTTTTCTTTAGAAATAAACAGAGGGCCATCATCAAAATAGAATCACACCATAAGGAAAGAGTAATAACCAAAAGGAAAAGGATGTTGTATGATGGAAATGATCACGACGATTCAAAATTTGTGAAAGAAGTTGCAGGTTCATTGGGTGCCTTTGCCACTGCAAATCACTGGTCAGTGGAGAATTTAGTAGAGAAACTAAGACATAAAATCTTATTTGTGGGGCAGTTGCAAGATCAAATAATGACCATGGAACAGACTGTAAAGAATAATATGAGCCAAGACTTTAAACAAATCATAACTGACATCAAATCCAACAGTTGCAGGCTAACCTTGAGAAGATCCATCGAAATTCACAGGCCAACAAAGGATTGGTCACTCAACGTGATGAGTTAATCAGGAAATTGCAAGCCATATTATACCTAATTGAAGGTACACCAATAGATATTTCAGCCTTCTAGACTCAATCACTAGAAATTAATGAAACATAATCTCTCTCAACCCAAGAGAAGTTTCAAGAAGCCATCATATTGGCACAAAAAGATAATTTCCCTAATTTTCCTCGGCTTTCCCCTTCTAAGAAAATAAGAGGTGATATGGCCCTGAAGGTGTGGGAAACTAATTTGGCAGAGAGAAAGACCGATTAGAATTATCATCATTAGAAAGGAGACCGATTGATTTTGAGGGAAGCATTTTTGTAGAGGCCTTGGGGAAAATCGATATTGAAATGAATCAGTAAAACTCCAGGAAGAGAAAAGAGGAAACACTAGCATCCATTCAGGAAATGAGCCAGATTGACCTTATTAAAATAAATAAATGTCTAGTGAACACAAGTTCATAGTTTGAGGCCTTATCTCAAGAAGTGAAAAGAATCCAAGAAAGGCGACCTCAAGTAGAAAATAAATTATACACTTTCGAGGTGAATGAAACAATTGAGCCATCAAAGTTGGTGGTGCAATTTTTAGATAGATGCAACCGGTGCATTGAGCATGGAAAAGAAATCACAGTGGGGAGAAAGTAATAAAGTGTCATTTCATTACTGAATATAGCTGGAATGAGGAGACTAGATGACAGATGTGTCCAGCCTAAAGGAATGAGGAAAAGAAACGTTTTTCAGCAGATGAAGAGACAAAAGAAAATGCCAACAAATCTCATCGGATTTTACACACTACTATCATATTTCCGAATTATGCTATTTTAATTAAAAATTGTACGAAGTCCAACCATTTTGAGGTCTGATAGATTTTGTATAAATACATAGATGTAAGATCTAGTTAGGGTTGCTTCTTGCCAGATGTAATAGAGAAAACTCTCCTTTGTGAGTATTAATACAAGTGTAGATAGAGATTCCAAATTCTGTTTAGTTTGAGTTATGTGTTTCTTCTGTATTTTCACATCTCTGAATTTCCTTATGTAATTTCTTTATAAAGGATCGATTTCAATTTAGTATCATGACTATTGTAATCATAATATCTCAGTAATTCGTTAAGTAAGAAATTTTTCCTCTATAATTGTTGTAAGTAATACAAGACATGGAATCTATTTGAATTACTACATCTTATATCCTGTTCAAGAGTGCACTCTTTATTTTCTTCTACTACAAACAAGGTGATACTCATCTGCCATGGATGCCTAGCTTGTTTAACTGTTTTGTAAGTTTCTCCCACACCATTTGATATTATAATTGTGACTCAGACAACTAAATATGACCTCTGTACTGTTCTATTATTAATTTCATTTGAGGATTTTTCTTATATAACTAAAGGTAGAAAAAGCACTCTTTAAAAAAATATTTTTAAACATTCTTGATGCATGACATTACTATTTGAGACTTAAGTTTAATCTCAGGAACAACAGGGCCGATCAACCCCACCACTAAGCATTCAAAGGCTAGGTATATTATTACTGCAACTGATAATCTTACGTGTTGGGCTGAGCCAACAATTGTCCAGGATTGTTCAATTGATACTACTTCTAGGTTCATTTTTTAAAATATTATTACTTGGTTTGGATGTCCTAGGAGTCTGACCAGTGATCAGGGTGGTCATTTTATCAGTAGTTCAATAGAAAATCTTACAACAAATTTCTTGATCCAACATCATAAGAGTATCCCTTACCATCCTCAAGCCAATGGAATAGTGGAAGCGTTTAATAAGATTCTCAAGAGAGGATTAACGAAGGTTTGTTGCATAAACAGGGAGGATTGGGATGATAGAGTCCCAACAATTTTATGGGCTTATAGGACAACCACAAAGAAACTCCACAAGTACACTCCATTTCAGTTAGTTTATGGGAAAGAGGTTGTGGTACCTACATAATTCATTACTTTGAGTTTATATATTGCACATATTACACACATGTCGGAGGATGAATCAGTTGCACAAAGTCTCATGGAATTGAAAGAACTTGAAGAGACTAGGTTTTTAGTAGACTCCCATCAATCAATTGAGAAAACAAGGCATAAATCTTGGCATGATAGACACATTAAGAAAAAAGCATTTGCTCAAGGAGACAAGGTTATACTTTATGACAGTCGGTACCAAAGACATCCAGGAAAGTTTCACATGCACTGGTTGGGACCAGTTATAGTTGCGAAGATCTGACCTTCGAGAGTAGTCAAACTTGTGCAACTGGATGGTATGTTGCAGCTAGGATGGGTGAATGGGACTCTCCTGAAACCCTATATTTCTCTGAAATTAGCTAAAGGATTGCTTCTCTAGTCCAAAGGAGCATGTATAGTAGTTATATTTGAGTTTTTTTTCAATTTTCGTGAATTCAGTTAATAAATTCGAAGAGTGCATTGTTGTGCCACAACATATAGTTCAATTTTTATTTTTAAGTGTTGTTTTGATGCAAAACTTCTTACTCAACAACGTAGGATCAGAAGAGCCATGAAGCTATTAATGACAGTCATTTAATATGATGTGGACCCCTTTGTGGTCGGAGGGAGAGTGAATCTGGATGCAATCCTAGTCCATGTGCCACATGAACCTAGTCCAGTCATAGCCTTTATTACCGTTAAAGTAACCCGTCCGAATTCTATTAAACCAGAAAGTCACGATACACGAAGATTCCATCAGTATTTGTGCTAGCATTCTCATCTGTTAAACGATAAGTTTTGAAATCAGCCACGTCCCTGACCAACTTTCCCAGTAAATGCTGAGATTACCCAATAGATTCACCCCGTTCACCAGTCCCATTGAAAAAATCAGATCCAAGTTGCATATATATGGCTAATGATGAATAAAATTTATTACATAACTTGCCAACTAAGCCTGGGTATAAGGTTCTGTGAACTTGGCGTAGGACGCATTGTTTTCCAGAGAGAACTTAGCAATTTGAGAATTCTAAAGTGTGATCAATCCTGTGTAATCCCTTGACCCTCAGTCATGATCCCTAATCCCTGTTTCATATGTGGAATTTTTTGATAGTTTAGACTCACCATGATAAGAGATACAGGGAAAAGAAGTGTCGTTTCAAAGGATGTAGTGCCAGATGAGCTCTATGACCCTTGGGTCTAGATCATGGGTGATCTCAAAGTAAAGGTCCAGAAGGTTAGGCTCCTCGACCTTGACTTGACAGACCAAGTTATGTTCCCTCAGATGAACATCGATGTCTTCTAGAGTGTCGCCTCAGACAAGTTGGGAGGCATGCAGTTTGTGCCAAATCTTGAGTTCATCAATCTGTTCATCTCTACCATCATGAAACTTAGGGACTTACTAGTTTTCGGAACCATTGGAGAAGTTGAGAGGTGTACCAAGTTCCTGATCAGTAGGGTACATGACAAAAGCTTGTGGTTGGATAGGAGATATCCAATCCATGAATAGGACATATTCCAACTTACAGGATTTTCCATCGAAGGTGAGGATGTGTCCAAAGGTTTCCAAGGTCTCAGTAAGCATGGAAAGAAGAAGGGGGAGCCTAGTCTATATGAGCGGTTCCATACAAAAAGGGGGTGGTGCACAACCAAGATCAACCCCATACTGCCCAAGATGATCATGACCAGTTGCTATATAATTTTTAGCAAGGTCATGAGGTCTTACTACAAAGGAGAGTGTACAGTGGATGCTCTATCAGTGGAAGATATTTGTGCCAATGGTGTTGTTTTCAACTGGTGCATCTATTTACTGGAGGAATTCCTGGTGGCCTATGAGGAAGCACATGAGAAGGGGGGTACCTTCACCTACGACTACTTGTTTCTTGTGTTAGTAATGCTGAAGTGGACATCACTCTATGGAAGACCATTGTTGCCAGCATATAAGGGGTGATTGGAAAATATGTTCGAGCCTTGGCACTCAAGGTCGGACTTAGAAAACACTGCCTTCAATAACACAAAGTTCTCCAAATGGTGTAACAGTTTTCTTGGTGCAACACAGAGGTTTCACATTCCACATGAATTGCTCAACTGTAACACATGGAACATATCATTCAGCATGAACTTCCACCATACATTAGAGTGGAAAAGGTATGCCAACAGAGAGGAATTCCACTCATGCATGCTTCCATTCTATTTAGACGAGGAGGCCTTCGAAAAATAGGTTATGTCATGACCTGGAGAAAAATGAAACCCATGCAAGTCAAGGATGCATTAAATTCTGCCTACAGAGCTGTTGAAGAAGAGGGGTCAAGAAGAAGGGGTAGGACCAAGCTTAGGCCTGGAGGTATAGAAGGAGGAAGTCCCGACACAGACGAACTCCGACGAGGAGGAAGAGATGCAACCCCTAGTGAACAAAAAGAGAAAAATACCTATGTTCCCACAACTGTCAAAGCAAGCTATGTTGATAGGTAAGGATTTCAATGAAATCCTTAGTGCCACATTCATTATGGAGCCAATGACCCAGAAACCCAGGATAGGGATATCCCCGAGTAAGGTTCTAAACCCCCATCCCATTTCATCCTCCGTTAATCACACTCGCTCAACGGCTCGAGTGACCCACATTATAGATATCTAGGATGACCCTAAGACGAACACCACTCCATCCACCACCATCATCACTGAACAACCTCCATCATGAACAAAACCCTAGTCGCCACCTCTAGAAACAGATAATCCATCCCAAATCACTGACTTTGAACCCATGCAGCTCGATCCCCCAGAAATACCCAAGAAGAGACCAGAACTCCTTGGTCCAAAACTAGAAGTACAACAAATCATACCCTTTGTGCCTATTCAGTACACTTCATCCTCAATGGATATGAAAGAAGGATAGAAGCCACAATTCCTGAGTCCTCAATGCACTTCCTCAATGAGAAAGGATGAGGGTGCTATTGGAAGTGCAACCCTAGAAGCTAAGGTCCACAAAGAGGCAGAGATACCAGAGGTTCAGAAGGAACCTGAGACAGATTCAGGATAAAGAACAACGTCAGTGCAGGAACAAATGGAGCTAATCCTCCAAAATCCTCAGCAATGCGCAGAGTTGTTTCAACTCTTCTTGGGCCGAACAAACATTTTAACGTTCCTACCAGTGACATTGAGGTTGAGGCTTGTACCAAGACCATCTAAAGGAGAGGAGGAGGTGGAAACTCCCTCAAAGCATTCAATGGCCAGTGGAATTCCATTGTATGTCTAAGTACCTAGGGAAGCCACCCCTTCCTCCACTGACCTTTCACAGTGACCAACAATGCAGATTGTCAGAATGATCAGAGCCTCAATTGATCAATTGGAGTAGAGGCTCCAATGGGATGAAAGGACTGTAGAGTTCACAAGGGAGGGATCACTCCTTTCTCAAGCGTGTAGAACATAGGAAGAATATGCTAAGATCATGGCAGATAAAAATATGGAATGAGTCTAGGAGAATCTTGTTGAATCCTGGCTGAAAATAAGGAAGGTAGCACCCTAACTACTAGAATCCAGTGCTGTAAGAGAACCTGAGCATCAAATTGAGCTACTCGAGGGATCATGGTCATAGTTTGCCATTCATGTATAGAATCTAGAAATACAGTTGCGGGAGGCTCAACAAGAAGCATAACAACAACCTCTAAAGTTGCAGGAGCAGATGGAGAAAGTAGTGTTGGAAGGCAATAATGCTCGAGCAACACTACATAAGCACACAATCGAGTGCACAAAGATATGTCATGAAGTCAGTGATTGGATGGGAATTATCGCAAGGTGAAACCAAAATCTTAAGGACGTGCACTCTAGAATACAGTTGCTCAATGAAGAAGTTGCGGTCACTATGGATCCGCTGGAGAAACTAGAGAAATTTGATCATATTCAGCAAGCAAGCAATGAGATCAACACTCAGTTTGAGGTGCAATCCATAACCAAGAAGGAGTTGTGAGAATTTTGACATGTCATTCAGACAATGTATATTCAAATGAATTAGGTCACTGCTACAACCAACTCTGAATGGAACTCTCTGGTCACATCCAAGCCCAAAGGATGTATCAAATATGCGACTCAACAGTTTGTAGCTGAGGCCTCACTCCTTTTCAGGAAGTGGCAGGATAAAATAGAGAGTTTCCTGGAAATTAGGAAGTAGGCCTTAGAGTTGGTCCCAAAGTTGGGCCCTTCATTTGAAGAGGTATATAAAGAGAAAGTGCAAGAAGAAGGTGAAATAAAAGCGGCGAAGGAGAACAAGGGAAAGCAACAGGCACTCCTAGAAGCTACAAAAGAGCCAAGTACTTGAATCGAGGGCAAGTCAAGGCTTGTGGTCAGGGCCTATTGGGCCCTTCATTTTTGGGTTGAAGATTGTGCAAGAAGGACTAAAGTCCCAGTTTTGGCTAAACATGAGTTGCAAAAGCTACAGAAAGAGTTGGACAGTGGAGCAAGTAAAGAAACAAAAATCGGTTGTGGAAAAGGACAACACAACACCAACAAGGAAAAAGAAGTTACAAAAAAATAATAAAGCATGCAAGCCCAAAGCCAGAAGATCCCACTCAACCTATATATGAGATGCATACTATTGTAAAAGGGTTGGATTTTATAGCTATTATTGATGGCTAGTTGATAGGGTTGTATTGGCTATTGTAGTTGGGTATAGTTGAGGAAAGGTTCTGTAATGTAATTTTGTATACAGTTTTGGGAAAAAGGGGTAGATAGATCTTTGTGACATGAGTCGGGAGTCAAAATTTTGTACCAGAGGACTGATTTTTATCTCTGAGATTGTATCTGAGAAGCTCAGATGATAATAGATGAAGAAGGACCTAAAATTTTGAAATACACTATGTCATTTTATGTGTATACTTATGAATTGTCTCTTTACAATAATTCTTTAGGCTTGATAAGATCAATATGACATCTTTGTGTACAAATTCTTTCGCAACTTGAGTATCTTAGTTATAGTATGAATGAGTTATGATTTGTTCTATAGTTAGTCTATCCTACGCAAGATCATGGTGAATATTGAAGGTTTTGGGAACCCACCTAAGTATTCTCCTTGCCCTTCCCCATCTTTCTTTCTTGATTGCGCTTCAGGTGAGACTTCTTCTCTTTGGAGGAGATGAAAATGCCAACTCTCTAGACTACTCAGTGCCTTTTGTTGGTAACCTGAGAAGGACCCTGCTCTGATCAATTTTGCGCCAACATAAACCAACATTTCTCCCACTCCTAAGGATTTGTATGTCCCTCTACAAACAAAAATGGATCACCTGACATAAATATACTTGTGAAGGAGGGGGTGTATTGGCTTTAGAAGCTTCTCCCTCATTCCCTAGGGACTTTGTCTTAGGCCTCTTGTGATGTTTCAATTACATACTAAGATTGTGATTAGTGGTGGTCATATGATCGACCAATTGCTGAAGAGAGTTTACTTTTTCTTGCAAGACAACATTGTCATGATGCAAATGCCTATCCATAGATTCTCGTTATGCCAATTGTTGAAGCAGTTGAGAATTTTCTTGTTGCATTTCTCAATAGCTGGGGTTTGATCATATGGATCAAGAGAGGAAGGCTTGGGCTCCTTGATAGATGTATAAGGTAGATCAACTTTAGAATACAGTGTAGGAATCTGGGAGGAAGGAGTAACCTTGTTTTTGTGAGGAAGACTTGGTGTAATAGATTCAGATTTAACCACTTTATCGGGCTTAGACTCCTCTGCAAAAACTTCTTTAAGTATTTTATGGGGGATTTCATGGTTGGAAGACAATTGAATAGGATCTGAAGTACTTGGAGTTTTATATTGGGCTTGCCACTCATACTTTGTGTGCTTATTTGAAAGTATTTCCCCTTGAATCATTTAGCTCCTCTCCTATTTGTAGGAACTGAAGGAAAATATTGATGAATGAATCTTTTATCTCCTTAGGTTTAGAATCGATAGGTATTTAAGGAAATGGGGAATTATCAGCATGATTTTTAATTTTCTTACCAGATGAGGTTGCAGGGGAATCAATAATTTTCTTGGCCTTCTTATCAGACATGGAGATAGTTTGAACTGGAGGGTTTGGAGTTTTCAGAGAGTGAGGCTTAGGTGGGGTGACAACCCCTGAATCGACCAATATCTTTCTTGTATTAACTATGAGATGGGGATTCGAGAATTGGTAAAGGAAATCGTCCCATGTCTTACTCTGTTTTGTCAATTTTGATATAACAAGAAATATAATGAGGCCATGGTGAAATAAACTGTTGTGAGGGTTGGCCAAATTTTTACGAACCTGGGAAGACATTTTCTCAAGGATTTCAAGGAAATAGAAGGGAAAATTCAAGGGTTTGTTGAATTGAAAATGGGCTAAAAGACAGAAATGACATGATTTAAAACATCGTACCTACCTTCACAAGTGATGAGCATGGTAATTACAATAAGAGGGTTGATCAATTCATATTTGATCCATTCTTTCGAATACCTTTTGGCTCCAGAGACATTTTGGAATTAGGGCTTGAACACTCTTTATAACTTGGACTTGGTAATTGATGGTGTTTGAACCATCGATCCCCAACCCGTGGAAATTTTTTGGTTGAGGTAATGGATTCCTCAGAGACCAAGAAGACTAGAGACCCTACGTGATCTAGTCTCCCATTGAATCCAAGAGAGAATTGGAGATATACACCATCTTCATTCCCTTGGAGACTGCCCAGGAACAGTCCCCAACCCGCGCAGAGGAAGATTTCTCTACACGTTGCAAATTTTGGAATGGCCAGTAGCTTGATGTAGGAGGATGGTTCATATCAGTTGTGCATGGTTATAGAGAAGGGGATGAGTAGGAGGCTGAAATCGGGCAGAGGGCGATCATAACACAACAAACAGAGGATGAGAGAAATGAGAAATCGGGGCAACATACCCATTTCTTAATGCAATTGTGATGGAAACGGTTGAATCATGGGAGAATTCATCATACACAAACGCCATGTGTGATCATAATTGCACTGAGTTTGAATTTTAATGGTGTGTAATTTTAGCACTCTGTAATTTTCCCAAGGCTGTGGAGGCAGTCACAGAGGAAACATCAAAACCACTTCGAGTATTGGATCTAGCCCTCCAAGACTTAGAGAGGGATCTCTCTGTCAAATTTAGATTTGTTTGAAATATGATATTAGGCTAGCTATGCAGAATAGGATAAGTTTCTGAGTTGGGTAGGTGCAGCGAAGAGGAACCATGGGCAATGGAGTCACAATCTGAGATTTAATCAAAAAACAAATCCTACAGATAGCCTTATGGGGAAAGGTAGGAAAATCACTGGATTCTTCGTAAGCTTGGGGTATGGTAGAGGCAAAAAAATGTTAAGAGGTCAAATTAAAGATAGAGCAGTAAA
>ML809904.1:94415-112486 GCA_009831015.1 Picea engelmannii
CTCTCAAATACCCCTGTATTCGCTATAACATCCATCTGGCTACTCTGGTCATCATAAGTCTCTGCCCTGTGATGATGTCCCAAAGTGGGGACATTACAGTCCTCCCTGCTAGAAAATTGCTTTTCCTTAAGAAATATCCAAATCCACTCAACTAAAATGCCAATATAGAGGTTGATCCAACAACACACCCCATATCTATGACAGTGGCACAGGGTAGCTCAAATGGAGGATTTTCCATGGATGATTTTCACACTCTCCGGGAGAGAGTGTCTATGATGAGGACTGACTACCAGTAGTTGTTGAAAGACAAAGACTACCTACTGGGGATTAGAAAGTTGTATCATAAGGCCATGAGGGAGCAGGAGTTGGAGGTATACCAACTCGCTCGGGAGTTGGAGAGCACTTGAGGATTCTTGAGAGGCACATAGACCGACCTTCAAGAATCAGAGTCTATATCAGATGGGTCTCTTGAGGAGATTTGTCAGAGATCCACTTCATCTGTCTTAGTGGACAGTTAGATGTATCATTCAGTCATATTGATAGAGGATTTTGATGATCTAGAAGAGGAGCACCAGTCGATGGGGGACACTTCCATTTGTGTCTTGGGAGTGGTTGATCTCCATATAGAGACTGATCCAGCTGTACACCCAGGATTTGTGAGGTAGCATGAGTTTGCGGGAGATGAAATGAGTATGCCAGAGAATACCATGATGAGTGATAGCTCACAAAGAGATTTCAAGGTGTATGGTGGCATTCAGAGGGGTATAGTGCCTTGCAGGGAGGAGACACACTTAGGGGAGTATGTAGATGTCACTCCTTTGCAGCAACACATAGTTGTGGGAGATCACCTTCACCATTTCAGTAGTTGCGTGGTAGATGAGAGATGGAGGTTGGTTGACCAACAGTTGGAGGGGTTGACCAGCAGTCGGAGGGGTTACTTCTGGTTGTACTGGATGGTTGGGACTCAGTGATGACCACAGGAGAGAAATTATCATGGATATTGATGGACGAGTTTCTGGTCGAATTCTTGGGATTGACCAAAGCATGTGACTCCTTTCAATCCTACAGTCAGCTGCATATGTTTCTATTATCCCATCCTGACACTTTTATCATAGACAATAGCATAAGGAGGGATAGGTCATGGCTGAGGGCATGGAGAGTGAGTAGGCCAAGACATCATGATAGGAGTACTTTTACAGCATATAGCAGGTTAGAGGTGGACCGTGTTAGACAGACAATTGAAACTTGGTGCGTGATGGTGAAAATCATAGACCAGGTGATGACAGATGAGCATAGAGGGCTTCTGACAGTGATTAGCTTCACATAGGAGCAATTAGAGGATATTGGAAGTGATAAACTTCCAATCTTGCCATGGGACCCAGGAGTCCGTTTTATTAGCATGATGCTCATGTTGACCCAGGTTGCACTAGAGAGCCACACACTCCACCTTGGTTTGGTTGGGAGTGGGTCTGCAGGTACTTGTTCTATGGGGCGAGACCCTTCCTTTCACATGATCATCATGATAGGGCATGGAGATGTTTGGATAGGTACTTCTTCTACAGAGATGGCTTTACAGATACAGTTTCTGGACAGTAGGTCCGATGGTCACAGGTGTTTCAGCTTAACGACCTAGGAGAGGAGGATTCAAGATGTATGCAAGGGGATGACAGTCATGATTAGAGTAGTGCAATTTCAGCATGAGGATCATCAACAGAGGTTAGCATGGGACCTAGGGATTGCAAGATTGAGAAGTTCATTGACCGACAAGGGAGAGTGGACCATCGTAGGGGAAAGTTATTCTAACTTTCCATTGATCTTCAGTGTCGAGAGGAGCACATCACTTGCGGGTGCCTCACAGAGATCTTGCATCACCTTGGTCGGACATCAACATGTGTAGTTGATGGAGGCTATGTGGATCTTGGTAGATATTTGGAGGATGGACTCATTCTGAGATGAGGCCATGTGTCATATGCAGGAGGTTCACAGGATTGATATCTTTCAGGACTATGCTTCGCAGAGTATTGCAGTTCACTTCCTGATATGGGATCTAGGGGGTGGAGTGCACTATTGTTCATCTTTTGAGGGGCTCTACTATGTATCCCACAGGTGGACATGGGATCCTGGAATTCTAGTTGAGTGGATTTGGCTATTGCTTGAGGACAAGCAATTTTCTAGCAGGGAGGACTGTAATGTCCCCACTTTGGGACATCATCACAGGGCAGAGACTTATGATGACCAGAGTAGCCAGATGGATGTTATAGAGAATACAGGGGTATTTGAGAGGAATTGTGGGGTCCAGTTGGCATTTATCATCATATTCCATCATCATGAGCCATTCCGCACAGGTTGGCTTTGGTTTCATTACATTCCGACGATTTCCATGATTTTGACTATTTTGAGCTATAAGTTAATTAAAATCACTGAAGAGGGCATTTTGGGCACATTACTTGGAGGGACCTCTCAGTGTAATAGCTCATTGGAATCAGGAGGAGTAGCACTACAGGATGGGATGACTAGAAGTGACTTTCAGTGGCTAGGGAAGCCACAAGGAGAGATAAGGAGCTTTTCAAAGATAAAAAGGTTAATTAATTAATTAAAGTGATTTAATTAATTAATTAAATACTAATAATATGAAAGTCACTTTGGAGGGACAAGGTGAGCCAAAAATTATAAAGGAAAGGCAAGGGCCTCTTCTCATTCATTCATGTATGATCTTATTTTGATTTCTGGCTTCTAGCCAGTGAGCCCAATATTGGGGGTTTTGAGGGTTTTGACATAACAAACCCTAGATGACGATTCAGTGGTGAAAGATTCCACCTATCTTGTCCCAAGATTGGTCTAAGAGATGCAATACTCTCCCACACTATTCTAGTTCCAGATCTACTCAGTTGCAGGAGGATTCTACATCAGTTTCATGTGCAGATAGAGAGAGGGTGCACCAGTTGAGGGATTCCAGCAAGAGGGGCACACCATCTTTGGAGAGATATTCATTGTAGGAGATTGGCAGGGACATTGAGGATTCTATCACTTGGGTTTTCATTGCAGGGCCTTGGACATCATATCTAGTGCTTTCTGAGACAGTTTTATGGCTTAGATTATTTCTTGAGCAGTGGGGCAAATTGAAGAGAAGGAGGGCGTTTTTGAGATCCAGATCTAGTTCGTTTGGAGGGGTTACACTTCAGATCTGACCCTGAGAATTTACCTAGTGACTTGCAGTTTCTCGATCTATATTTCTGGAGAGTTTCAGAGAATTTGGAGGCCTCCTTCAGCAGGGCCAAATTATCTAGGGTTTCAATCATCTAGTGGGGCGCACCATTCAGTGGGGGATTTCAGATCTACAGAAACTAAGAGGGATCTTGGAGATTCGGTCACCTGGGTTGTTCTTACCATCACCCGATCTATCAGTTGGCATACTTATTAGGGTGATTGGAGACTTTTGGCAGCAGGGCCGAATTATCTAGGGTTTCAGTCATCTAGTGGGGCACACCATTCAGTGGGGGATTTAAGATCTACAGAGATTGAGAGGGATCTTGGAGATTCGGTCACCTGGGTTGTTCTTACCATCACCCGATCTATCAGTTGGAATTTTTATTAGGGTGCTTGGACACTTTTGGCAACAGGGCCGAGTTATTGAGGGTTTCAGCCTTCTATTAGAGTGTGGCATTCTTCAGCTGGAGAATTTGGAATTCAGATCTGCTTGTATTGATCTTCATTTCTCATTCAGCCTTTGGAGGCATCTTTTGTATTAGCGGGAGCATTTTGTAGTAGCTCTTATCTATTGTCTATCTTCTTGGCTATCTGTTGAGCATTCCAGATCGACATCTTCATTGTAGCAGGTTTCTCTATTTTATGAATAAAGAAGAATTGAAATGTTTGGCTTGTCTATCTTATTGCATATGGTTGAGGTATGTTCCATGGTTATCTCTTTCTGTTATTTGCTGCATAACATATAAACACATCTAAAAGGTAGATCAAAAAAGTGTTTGATGAAATACCTCACTCAGAAAAAGTTTTAAAAGACACCAAAACAGTGCTGATCCTTGCATAATGGCTTGGGATCATTACAGTGGTATCAGAGCTTAGACTTATGCCAGCCTGAGGGATCTTCTATAAGGAAATATGGGTTCTATAGATTTTGTTGGAATAGCTGTGAGTTGTGAAATAGAATATCATGCACTTTGTGAGAGACTTGGGCCTCTAATAACGCTTCAAAAGTTTATATCCATGTAAAACCCCATTTGGAGGGAAGATGAGGTGACATATTGAACCAGCATAGCAGAGGGAGGCAGAGCCAAAGCAACTAGATGGAAGGAAGCACAGAGAAACCCCACACCCATTAGGAGAACGCAACTTTGCTACAATTGCATGGTACCTTGGGAACTAGATCATAGGTGTAGAGGTAAGGGTAAGAAGCATATCATTGAGGTACACTATGATAGTGATGATGAGGATTTAGAGTAGCCAGATGATGACAGTGACTCTTTCACAGAGGCTAGTGATAGTGACTCTACCTCAGAGGATAGTGATGATGACTCTTGCACAAAGTCTAGTGATGCTTGCACGCTTGAGGAGGAGGATTACCCTTGTGTAGTGGATAGGCAGCTGGATGGACAGGACGATAGCCCCAGTGTCTCAGCAGGCACGTCACATACCATTGATGACCTTACACCTCATCAGAGTGGTGACACTAGTGAGGAGTCACATGTGTTAGCACCTAGAGATGATGAGCTTCCTATGGGGGCCGTGACACATCTGACACCTGTTCAGACACCCATGATAGCCATGTCATATGAGGAGATTAGTGGCACGCCAGGTATGATGGATGAGCCTAGTGTGAGGGATGCACACCATGGATAGGTAGACCCATAGATCTAGGAGGAGGTACAGGACGTACATGCAATTGACCCCACACATACAGGTCAGTCAGAGGAGATGTAGTCACAACTATTGGAGACTCCAGTGGTTGAGAAAATGGCAGAGGTTGCCAGGTGGATGGAGCACTTACTTCTAGGATCAAATTCCATGGATGAGGATGCACTCTTTGGCAGTCAGGATGATGATAGCACATGTCTGGATACAACTATATGGGATCCAGGTGCAGATGATAGTAGCAGGTTGAGTGCATAGGAGGATACAACTACTCATACATGATACAGTGTGAGTCAGGGGGAGATGACATCTAGTGATGGGATGCAGGGGCATAAAGGAGTACCTACTGGCACAGTAGACAATAGGCAGTTCATCATTTTATCTTCTGCAGAGAGTGTTGTTAGTGATGGCACTAGTAGTGAGAGGCATGAGGTTGTACCCCAACATGACTATGATTAGGAGTCACACCACTTAGCATCACATTTGGGAGTTAGTGAGGCTATGATCAAGGCAGCCACTAGACATATTGATGACATGCATGCAGTAATGGTAGATTATGGTTGGAGAGCATCAGTAGCACAGGGTAGCTCAAATGGAGGATTTTCCATGGATGATTTTCACACTCTCTGGGAGAGAGTGTCTATGATGAGGACTGACTACTAGAAGTTGTTGAAAGACAAAGACTACCTACCGGGGATTGGCGAGTTGTATCATAAGGCCCTAAGGGAGCAGGAGTTGGAGGTAGACCGACTCACTCGGGAGTTGGAGAGCACTCGAGGATTCTTGAGAGGCACACAGACCGACCTTCAAGAATCAGAGTCTATATCAGATGGGTCTCTTGAGGAGATTTGTCAGAGATCCACTTCATCTGTCTTAGTGGATAGTCAGATGTATCAGTCAGTCACATTGATAGAGGATGTTGATGATCTAGCAGAGGAGCACCAGTCGATGGGGGACACTTCCATTTGTGTCTTGGGAGTGGTTTATCTCCATATAGAGACTGATCCAGCTGTATGCCCAGGATCTGTGAGGCAGCATGAGTTTGCGGGAGATGACATGAGTATGCCAGAGCATACCATGATGAGTGATAGCTCACATAAAGATGACAAGGTGTATGGTGGAATTCAGAGGGGTATAGTGCCTTACAGGGAGGAGACACACTCAGGGGAGTATGTAGATGTCACTCCTCTACAGCAACACATAGTTGTGGAATATCACCTTCACTATTTCAGCAGTTGTGTGGTAGATGAGAGATGGAGGTTGGTTGACCAGCAGTCAGAGGGGTTACTTCTGGTTATACTGGATGGTTGGGACTCAGTGATGACCACAGGAGAGCAGTTATCATGGATACTAATGGATGAGCTTCTGGTCGAATCCTTGGGATTGACCAAAGCATGTGATGCCTTTCAATCCTACAGTCAGCTGCAGATGTTTCTATTAGCCCATCCTGACACTTTTATCATAGACAAAAGCATAAGGAGGGATAGGCTGTGGCTGAGGGCATGGATAGTGAGTAGGCCGAGATGTCATGATAGGAGTACTTTTATAGCATACAACAGGTTATAGGTGGACCGTGTTAGACAGACAGTTGAAACTTGGTGTGTGATGGTGAGCATCATAGACCAGGTGACGACAGATGAGCACAGAGGGCTTCTGACAGTGATTAGCTTCACACAGGAGCAATTAGACGAGATTGGAAGTGATCAAATTCCAAGCTTTCCATGGGACCTAGGAGTCCATTTTGTTAGCACGATGCTCATGTTGACCCAGGTTGCACTAGAGAGCCACACACTCCACCTTGGTTTGTTTGGTAGTGGGTCTGCAGGTACTTGTCCTATGGGGTGAGACCCTTCCTTTCACGTGATCATCATGATAGGGCATGGAGATGTTTGGATAGGTACTTCTTCTACAGATATGCCTTTACAGATAAAGTTTCTAGACAACAGGTCCAATGGTCACAGGTGTTTCAGCTTGAGGACCTAGGAGAGGAGGATTCAGGATGTATGCAGGGGGCTGACAGTCATGAACAGAGTAGTGCAGTGTTAGCATGAGGATCATCGACAGAGGTTAGCATGGGACCCAGGGATTGAAATATTGAGTAGTTCATTGACCGACAAGGGAGAGTGGACCATTGCAGGGTAAAGTTATTCTAACTTTCCATTGATCTTCAGTGTCGAGAGGAGCGCATCGCTTGCGGGTGCCTCACATAGATCTTGCTTCACCTTGGTCAGAAATCAGCATGTGCAGTTGATGGAGGCCGTGTGGATCTTGGTAGAGATTTGAAGGATGGACTCATTCTGAGATGAGGCCATGTGTCATATGTAGGAGGTTCACAAGATTGATATCTTTCAGGACTATGCTTCGCAGAGTATTGCAGTTCACTTCCTAATATGGGATCTAGGGGGTGGAGTGCACTATTGTTTGTCTTTCGAGGGGCTCTAATGTGTATCCCACAAGTGGACATGGGATCTTGGAATTTTAGTTGAGTGGATTTGGTTATTGCTTGAGGACAAACAATTTTCTAGCAGGGAGGACTGTAATGTCCCCACTTTGGGACATCATCACAGGGCAGAGACTTATGATGACCAGAATAGCCAGATGGATGTTATAGAGAATACAGGGGTATTTGAGAGGCATTTTGGGGTCCAGTTGGAATTTATCATCATATTCCACCATCATGAGCCATTCCTCATAGGTTGTCTTTGGTTTCATTCCATTCCGACGATTTCCATGATTTTGACTATTTTGAGCTATAAGTTAATTAAAATCACTAAAGAGGGCATTTTGGGCACATTACTTGGAGGAACCTCTCAGTGTAATAGATCATTGGAATCAGGAGGAGTAGCACTACAGGATAGGATGGCTAGAAGGGACTTTCAGTGGCTAGGGAAGCCACAAGGAGAGATAAGGAGCTTTTCAAAGGTAAAAAGGTTAATTAATTAATTAAAGTGATTTAATTAATTAATTAAATATTAATAATATGAAAGTCACTTTGGAGGGACAAGGTGCGGAAAAAGGTATAAAGGAAATGCAAGTGCCTCTTCTCATTCATTCATGTATGATCTTATTTTGATTTCTGGCTTCTAGCTAGTGAGCCCAATATTGGGGGTTTTGAGGGTTTTGACATAACAAACCCTAGATGACGATTCGGTGGTGAAAGAATCCACCTATCTTGTCCCAAGCTTGGTCTTGGAGATGCAATACTCTCCCACACCATTCTAGTTCCAGATATACTCAGGTGCAGGAGGATTCTACATCAGTTTCATGTGCAGATAGAGAGAGGGTGCACCAGTTGAGGGATTCCATCAAGAAGGGCACACCATCTTTGGAGAGAGATTCGTTGTAGGAGATTGGCAGGGACATTGAGGATTCTATCACTTGGGTTTTCATTGTAGGGCCTTGGACATCTGATATAGTGCTTTCTGAGACAGTTTTATGGCTTAGATTATTTCTTGAACAGTGGGGAGAATTGAAGAGAAGGAGGGTGTTTTTGAGATCCAAATCTAGTCCGTTTGGAGGGGTTACACTTCAGATCTGACCCTGA
The DNA here is from genome assembly GCA_009831015.1 of Picea engelmannii. NCBI lineage: Eukaryota > Viridiplantae > Streptophyta > Pinopsida > Pinales > Pinaceae > Picea > Picea engelmannii. The sequence goes on from ML809904.1 coordinate 102,829, forward strand.
GAATTTACCTGGTGACTTGCAATGTCCCAATCTATATTTCTAGAGAGTTTCAGAGCATTTGGATGCCTCCTTTAGCAGGGCCAAATTATCTAGGGTTTCAATCATCCAGTGGGGCACACCATTCAGTGGGGGATTTCAGAACTATAGAAACTGAGAGGGATCTTGGAGATTCGGTCACCTGGGTTGTTCTTACCATCACTCGATATATTATTTGGCATACTTATTAGGGTGATTGGACACTTTTGGCAGCAGGGCCGAATTATCTAGGGTTTTAGTCATCTAGTGGGGCGCACCATTCAGTGGGGTATTTCAGATCTACAGAGATTGAGAAGGATCTTGGAGATTCGTTCACCTGGGTTGTTCTTACCATCACCCAATCTATCAGTTGGCATATTTATTAGGGTGATTGGACACTTTTGGCAACAGGGCCGAGTTATTGAGGGTTTCAACCTTCTATTGGAGTGTGGCATTCTTCAACTGGAGAGTTTGGCATTCAGATGTGCTTGTATTGATCTTCATTTCTCATTCATCCTTTGGAGGCATATTTTGTATTAGCGGGAGCATTTTGTAGCAGCTCTTATCTATTGTCTATCTTCTTGGCCATCTATTGAACATTCCAGATCGGCGTCTTCATTGTAGCAGGTTTCTCTATTTTATGAATAAAGAAGAATTGAGATGTTTTGGCTTGTCTATCTTATTGCATATGGTTGAGGTATGTTCCATGGTTATCTCTTTCTGTTATTTGTTGCATAACATATAAACACATCTAAAAGGTAGATCAACAAAGTGTTTGACGAAATACCTCACTCAGAAAAAGTTTTAAAAGACACCAAAACAGTGATGATCCTTTGCTAATGGCTTGGGATCGTTACATCATTCCAAAGTTGTTGTTTCAAATCAGGATACACCTATATTGGATGAATCGCCAAAGAGATTATTCACCTATTCAGGGTCAATGATATCTACAAAGTTAGAGTCCCTTGATGGTGGTGAAAATGCAAAGGTTGTTTTGGCTAGTTCTGATGAAGGTTCGAGTGGTCTTGCCTCCTTTCTGACTATTGTTTATGTCTATTCTTTATTTTAGGTTATCCCAGAATGCACTATAGATAGATCGTAGTTGCTGAGCTAGAAGGTCATAACTTACCTTCCTTCTAGCTAGTTTCCCTAGTTTTGGTCTCTTTTGAGACTTTTTTATCTCTTTGGGTTGAGCGATCCCCTACTTTCCGGTATCGTTCTGCGGATTTTATGGGTGGAGTGTTCCTTCCTCCAAAAAGGTTATAAGAAACCTTGATCAAAAGTTTTGGTTTGGTTTTGATATATCTACCCTTTGGGTCCCTAGGTTTGTTCATGAAAGCAGTACAAAAAGAAAAAATACCATTGGGTTTGGGGGAACCTACTATAATAGATGTGTAGGTTCTTACCTCTCATATTAAAGTTCCCCCACCACCAAACTAGTACTAATGTTCAGAAATAATATACTTCCTAACTGTTTTCTACCTTAAGACAACTCCCTGGCAATGGAGCCAAAAATGATGGGTAAACTATATGTACTAGTTTCCCTCAATTAAATTGTCAACTCGGCATAAGTAAACTTAGAGTTGTGGCACAATATGAGACAAGGCGGAAATAAATCTAACATGGAGATTAAATAGCCAAGGAGATGGTCTAACCTAGGGATCAACACTCTTTTTAATTTACAATTCTACTTTGAAAAGATGACTTTTAAAATCCATTCAAACAACATATTCTATGCTAATAATGGAAAGCAACCTTTAACTAATGATCTTTACGCAATCTAGGACTATGAACTATTTAATCTAAGTAGTTTTAAAAAATTTTGGACTATGAACTGTTTAATCTATCTCTAAATAAGCAAATAACAAGCAATCTATCTTTGAATTATTTAACCTATCTATATATCTCTGAATAAGAAAATAACAAGTAATCTATCTCTAAATTGTTTAATCTATCTATTTAATCTACCTCTAAATAAGCAAATGAGCAAATAATACGTCATAATTATCCTTACAAATGAACTCTATTCTTAAAGAAAAACTTACAATTATTCCTATCTTGCAAAGAATAAACACTAATCTACCTAACTGAAAGCAAGAAAAACAAGAACTCACAATTATTTCTATCTTGTAGTCGATAAACACTAATCTATCTAAATGAAAGAAAGAGTGTTGTGACAATATTCAAATGTGATGATTGTGTCTATGGTGGTGAATCACATCACGATGGCATCTAACCACTAATGACAATTCAAGTGGAATTAACTCAATGCTCACTTCTACAGAAAAATGTAGAGTATGGATAAGGAAGTCTATAGAAAGTTTTTCCATCATAAAATTAACATTAGATATTCTTGGAATCTATATGATTTAAAAACATTGTGTATAAGAGATTCAATCATCAATCATTCGCTCTCTCACACTAATATTGGAAAATACTCTGTTCATAATCACTAATTCAAGCAAACCTATAAACTCATAACTAGTACTACTTAGAAATCATAATTCAAATTCATGACTATGATAACATTGAAAATACTCTGTATAGAATCAATAATTCCTGTAAACCTACAAATTCATAACTAATTCTAATTAGAAATCATAATTCAAATCCATAACTAAAATAACATTGAAAATCAAAACTTGAAATTACAACTAGGGTATCATAGAAAATCATAACTCATAATTATAACTAGGATGCTATTGAAAATCATAACTCAAAATCCACTTCTATATTATCATGTTGATGCTAAAAACAAGTTTAACAAGTTATGCACACCTACAAAGAGTATTTGAAATTACAATTTAATAAATGAGCTCTGTCTAAATAGATACTTTGCAGAATGATTTACAACTTTATGAAACAGAGAGAAAAAAGACATGATAGCATAATTAAACAATTTCTAAACAAGTGAACTACAACCTGCAATCAAAGTGTTAAGAAAATATAAACAAATAAGCATGGAATCTCTCTAAATTGCTATTCTGTAGAGTGATTTACAGCTTATGAAAAAGAGACATGATGGCATAATTAAAAAGTTTATAAGAAAATAAATTACAACCTGCAATCAAAATGTTAGAAATCAAACTATAAATAAATAAACATGGACGTCCACACATGCTTTGTGATACCCACACAATTCAGGAAATGAGTTGCAAGTTAGAGAAGATATAAAATGATATGAATTAAACAAGCAATCTGAAATTAAAAAGATACACAACGAATGGACTTAAACAAGAAGCTTCGAAATTGAAGGGATGTGAAAGGAAAATATACATATGTAAATATATATTGATATGAACAACTACCTAGACCACTGGTGCCCCCCCAAAAGGTCGTGGAAATATTTCAATAGGAAAACAAAGTCACTGAATTAATGCAACATTGGTATTAATCATAAAAAACAAAGTATACAACAAAATGAAGATAATTTATGTCTATAAAATAAAATTCATCCTCTTCTTTGTGGCATACACAACAATATTTATAGATTTATATAGAGCTTGATAGGTTGACCATTGGAAGGGTCGACACTCTCTAAAAACATAAATTAAAATAATTTTGTTTAACATAAAATATCTTTGTTTAACAACCTCGTGCACTCCACTTAGCGGTTGCTGCAACCACCCAAGTTTGGATGTGTCAAGCTCCATAGCTGGAGGGCATGAGTAGGCACAAAACCCATGTTTTTGATTCGCCCATCGAAGCCCGCTAATATTCTAAACACCAACTTCTCCGCGCTCTGAGTGTCGGATGGAGTGTCGGATGGAGTGTCAGATCGAGTGTTGTATGGATTGTTGGATCGAGTGTCATATGGAGTGATGGATCGAGTGTTGAATTGAGTTTCATATGGAGTGTCAGATTGAGTGTCAAATGAAGGTATGGACGAAGGAATGGATGGAAGGTTGGATCACAATTTTGGCCTGTTGCAAGCAAACAACAAACATTAGATCATTGTAATCAATCAACTGAAGATGAATTAATCATAAAACCATTGGAAAACGATGACTACACATACCTCATTCTATTCCATGGCGAATTGATGCATAAATCTTGATAATACCTTTAAAAATGGCTAAATAAAAGAATAGAATGTATAATTGTCATATGCAAAAAGGATTTGGCCATTGGAAAAATAGTCAAAACACAAAACCAACAGGTGTTTTTCAAGAAATCTTAGCTAGTGGAAGATTATAGAGAAAAAGATAATAACATATGTCTTTCTCCTAGGGTTTCAAGCAAGCAATTTCATAATCTTTGACATGAAACAAGTAAATTCACCATAAGAATTCATTCACAATAAAGAAATGTAGATTTTCTACTTACTTCACCAAGAATAATCAAGCCAAACCCTAGTTGAAGATCCTTCACAATGAAAATTTGCCAAAATACACCAAGATTTTACCTCCCCAAAAGTTGTGCATCACTTAGTTTCAAAAAATAACCCTTAAAGAGGGTCAAATTTCAGACCTCACACTTGTGTGATGAGTAAATCCTGAAAAAAATGAGAGTTTCTCTCGCTTCTTTATACAATACTCATGACCTTTAATTAAAATTAGGTCATCAAAAGGCCGACATGGCCAGATTACATGAAAAATCTGGTTTTTACACAAATTCAAATAATTAAACCCTAAAATCATTTTTAAAGGTGATTTCATGCCCTTCTAGGGTGATGTTGAGCCTCCTGTGTGGAACATTGGGCCTCATCTACAAAATGTTAGGCCTCCTAGGCCCTTGGATTATGCCACATGTGCCAATTAGCATACAACTTCCTCCATAATGCCAATCCTGACGTTGGGTGATGTCTAGGGTCACAAAGGTGATGTCATGGGCCTCCCAAGGCCAACGTCCAGGTGGAAGAGAAAGATCCTCCTAGGTCCAAGCCTTGCCAAAGTGTCTCTGGTGAAACATCCTTCTTTCTTCCTGGTGCAAGTCTTTGACATCTCTCTGCCCCTGGTTGGGGTCACAACATCCATCTGTGGACCTTCAGTCCCATGGAGGTCCGAGCTAATCATACCCCCATATGTACCTATCCACCTGGCATGGTCCTGCAGAAACAATAAGTATTCCTTCCATGGGCTTGTAATTCACAGGGATCATAGAAATGTCAATCACATCCAATAATAAAATTATCCAAACATGTGCATCGAACCCCCCTTTACCCAGACAAATGCTCAAATACATTATGCAGTTTAACAAGTTAGGCTTGGAGAGGGTCTTAGGATGTACTATTAGGCTAATCCTCCTCAAGTTTGGGGTGTTTCCCAGGTGAGAGCCAATCTAGATCATGTAAGAATGTGAAATGGTGTAGGGGAATTGTTTGGGAAAAGGGTGTTGTTACAAGGAAAATATATCTATGGATAGGGTAAACCACAACAGAAGGAAATGATTGAATAAATCAACTCTATCCCCAAAACATGTTATATAAACCAATATGCAAGAAAGATAAGAAAGAGGCCTACCTCGTCCAGATGTTCGATGAAGTCCACTGTTGAGCACTTTGACCCAAAGCTATATACCTGCAACTAGTTCTCAACAACCAGGCAAATCAAGCATATGGTGATAATATAAAAGGTTAGCACATTATATAACATAATCCATTAATATACATAACAAATACGCCCATGGATAATAAATCAAATATTTTCAAGATATCAATTAGACGAGAAAGGAGTATTTCTATTAATAAATGATCAACATAAGTGAAAATATTACAGACTTCTGTGTCACCACAGTTTAGAACCAAGAAACCAAGTTCCTTTCAGCTGGGTCTCCACCACTTCAATCCTCCACCAAAGGCAAGCTCATAAGAGAGAAACAATGAGGTTATCAATCAATAAGGGAAGAGCTTGGGGGTTGAACACTGTGTTTAGACTTAAAGGACAAAGGGATGTAGACTCAGTATGAAGTAAATAATTTATCTAGAGTAACTTTGCTCTCAAAGTTGAATTCTTTCACTTTTTTTTCCATAGCTCGGAATTGGCACATTTATAGCCTTCAAAATGGAACTGAAGGGATGATTCAGAATGTTTCCAGTATATGGAAGGCCAAGCATCATAGATCTCCTATTGTGACATGGAAACCCGGCATTAATTTTCATTTTCTGGCACAAATCCTGATGTACGTGGGTTGTAGTGGAGCATCATGTGTATATGCATGTTGTATAGTGGGAAAGATGCGTACATGTGGAAAAATATGTATTTTTGTCTCTGGATTTTACAAACAGGGATGATAAGTCTACATAGGGAAATGGAAAAAGGCCTTGTTTGCAAGATTGCATAGGGTGAGGAAAATCTTGTTATAACAGATGCCCCCTAATGTGTGAGGTCAGAGGAGTATCTGCGATGGCCGAAATACATTGCAAACAACCCAGAAGTGGAGTGATAGGGAACCAACTGGAAGAACTAGTTTCTCATTACATTCTGAACTGAATTTGCATACATGGTTGCCAATAGAATTACACTACAAATCCATGTGAAAATATACCAAACAAGTGTCTGTGGCCATGAATAGGCAAATACAAATGCAGTTACATGCCAATGGTTGTCATAGTCACTAACAAGGCCCAGTAGAACCAGTCTCAAAACCAATATGAAGATATATGTATACAATGAAGTACAATATGATCTCCCATGATCACTGAAGTCATATAAGTACTGGTCCAATGAAAAGGAATAAACAACTCAGGAAAGATGCGCCCACATAGTGATGTCTTCAAGTCTTCTACACAATCTGCCAAGGGTGCAAGTCTAAATCATGTGAATAAATGAGTTGAGGTTGAACAAAATGAGACATCGTTTGATTACCGGTCATTGAGGTATACCGTTAAAAAATGCGAGACAACCTACCAATAATGAAAGTAGGTATCAAGGCACCGAGTACATTCTTGCAAGTGTGAATAAAGGAGTCAGTGTCGAACACTTGAAGAATCCATCGATTAGGAGACATTGATGTATTGGAAACTGTTGATGGTGAGAGAGCCTTCCACTGATGATTGCAACCCTCAAGGTACTCATAAGACTCTAGGTCCCGTTTCTAGAATAAATGGGCTGAAGTCGATGGAAGGGGACCCGCTGAAAGGAGATCATTAAGGAATCTATCATTAGTTAGCACAAGGTACAAAGCAGAAGCTTCATGATTTGGTGGAAATCATACGAAGAACATGTTCACGAACCAATGAACCTATGCATCTTTTGCATGTGCCAAGTGAAAGAGATACATGAAAAATACCCTCATAATAACAACCAATGATGAAAATTGCTGACAAAGGCGAGGAAACCACCAATAAGGCTAATGGCATCCAAGACACTGCATGAATCCCAATGTTTGAATAGATTTCTTTCCGTCAAACACAAGGGAAACCACCCAGTCAATGACCAATGATGAAGTGTCAACTGTTGGGTTCAACGTTACATACCAATGATGAAAGTAGGACCAGGGTGCATGATAGGACTACAATATCATGTGATTCTGAGACAAACTAAGGGTATGGCCAACATGCAAAGTCAAGAGTTCTGAGAAGTGGTCGACACAAGTTGATAAACTTCCTTTGAACAAGAGCATGAGACATATGGAGGACTCTGGAAGCATAGACCCAATGATGAAACCATGAGATGCAGGAGGCATCAATAAAACTCTCAATAGGGACTGGAAGAGTAACCAGTCGGTAAAGAAGACTCTGTAACGAGCTCAGCTTCCTAAGTCCATGCTAATCCTAGAATTATGATGATGAATGGTCTCAATAACTTTGTGCTCTGTTCAAAGGTGACATGACTGCTGCCAACATAATATAATACTCCCTTCTCGCCTATCTTTTTTTTGTTTTTCATAGAAAAATGAATGCTATGATACAGAGCAGGAAACGAGTGTCGGAAGTAAGAAAAAATAGTTCCAACAGTGGGACATACCTATGGTCAATGCAAGGAGATGCATGCACTATATGGACATGCAGGGGAATGTTCCCTCCTAGGTATAGGGTGTCAAATTGTGAAGGAAATAAACGAGGCTATGCTTGGTTGAGGATGAAAAAACTGCTGAGGCAAATGGTTTATAATGCAAAGCGAGAACCGGCTATAGGCTCAATACTACAAGCAAGGTGTTAAGGTTTAATCTATTATTAGAGTTCTTTTCATTTCAATAGACAACAATAGCATAAGATAGGATCACTGAGAAATACACAATCACAAGAGACACATCATTTATCTTGGGAAACCCTCAAGGGGAAGAAAACCAAACAAAAATTACTTATTATAGATAGCCAATACAATGGCATGAGATAACTCAAAATAAAAAAATTCTTCTCCCAAGAATGTGCCTCTCTCTCTCTCTCTCTCTCTCTCTCTCTCTCTCTCTCTCTCTCCAACTGTAGCTTCGAAACTTGTCTCTCCATGAACAAGTGAGTGTGTGTCTAAGTGAGGCACTAGCCTCCTTATTTATACAATTCTGGCATGTGTGGAAGTGTCTCTTCACTAGCAGGGATGACTTCTGAATCTGGGTGGTTATAACCACCTTTAATATATTATGGGGCCTCTTTAATATATTTTGGGGCCGACTTCTTATTCTGCCTATTACAATTATGTTTTGATCAATCCGCAAAAGGGGATTTGGTCTTTTACAATAGTCAACTTGATCAATCTGCAATGGGGATTGATCTAATGAATAATTCCACAATAATAATTAGAATACACTTTGTAGTTATATTATTTCAACACTCCCCCTTAACAAGAAGGGTATTCTTCAACAACATCAGGCGAGAGAGAGGACAACATCATCAACAACATCAGGTGGGTGAGAGAACAACATCATCAATATCATCTTGGAACACTGACTTGTGTATCTATAAATCATCAAATTTTTTTCTCATCGGTAATATCGTCATTCACAAAGGAATGAAATCATCATCTGCATCAATATGGATTAGTATAAAACTAATACATCATCATCACAACACAAGGCTGGTCACATCATCATAGCATGAAGTTGGCACACTATACAACAATTAAGATGGAATCACAATACTAGACTAGCTTTACATCATAGCTATCAAGCCGGAAGCACAGTACTCATCTTGCTTTTAATCACAACAATCAAGATGGAAGCACAATACTGGAATGTTTATGTCACAACTATCAAGCTAGAAGCACAATACTTGTCTTCCTTTTCGTCACAACAATAAATCTAGAAGCACAATACTCGTCTTGCTTTTCGTCACAACTATAAAGATGGAAGCACAATACTCCTCTTGCTTTTTGTCACAACTATAAAGCTGGAAGCACAATACTCGTTGTTGGTCACTATAATTGCTTAATTAATTTCAAACAACCAAGTGAAACATAAATTATCAACCCAGGGAAGTCTTTTGTTTCAAAGATAGCTGCGCACTATATATGCTCAATTCCAAAAGCACTTAGTGTTGTAGTAAAGAAATCATTCTATCTAAACTGGCTGAAGTGAACTGAAGCTCTGAATTGAATCACAGGAAAGAAATCTCCCTATTGCAATTCTTTATAGTTCAAATTAAGAATCCTGGATTACATTTAAAATAACATTGCAATGGGTAAGAACAACTATCTTGTAATCAGAGAATAGGACCCTTACTCTCAAACAGAGACTCAGTACTAACACTCTTTGATGAAAGTAATAA
>ML809905.1:36091-47517 GCA_009831015.1 Picea engelmannii
GAGGACACTGCCTTGGCTTGGTGGCCAGAGCTGACAGCGTTACCCACTAGTATCTTCACAGAAATGAGAGGGCTGGCTCGTGATGAGACCCCCCTTCCTTTGGCCATGCAACCAAAGGTCACTGCCCTGGTTTGGTGACCAGACGGTGGCAATGTCATACCGCTAAATACCTATGAACGTAATGGGCCGGCTCGTGATGAGACCTCCCATCCTCTTGGTTAGGTCTTGTATTTATTTATTTCATTTTTCTTAGGGTCCCTTAGTTTCTTATCGAGAGGATTTTTATTGCCTTCTCGGGAATCCCTTGGGCGAAGCATCTCTAGGTTTTATTTTCCTATGGCTTTTATCTTTTACCAGCTGATTTTACCTCCTGGTCCTTTAGCCCCTTCTTCCCACAAGACAAGATGTACCCCGGATGGTCCTCCTAATATCTAGACTAGGGGAATGGGATGGATGAGTGGGGTTTTAAGATGTAAGAGTGATAATATGGTGGGAGCGAACGATGGTTCTGCAAAACCCCTTTGGTGGCTAACCAAAACTCATGAATACCAACTTGCTAAGCTACCCCATCAATTACCCCAACAATGGTCAAGTATATTAGTGTAAGGTCCAAGCAGTTATCTGAAATGAAAGAGATCTAATGCATACATAAGAAGGTTATAATGATCAAATATGACACATACCATGATACCTCGGACCAATTACCTCATGGAGCAAGAGTCCTCTCAGATGCAAGCCCAGGCCGGTGGTGATGGAAACTGCTACTGCTGACAGGACAAATCTGAAGAAGAAGAAAGATGGGCCCTCCAGGGCCATGCTCAAGTCAACCCTGCTCTCGGTACTCCATGTCTAGGACCATGTGGGCCTCGAGACATGATCTCCTAGTTATCCCTAGATATCGGGGATAACATATCCTACTGCCCTGTGGAAGCTCCATCTCATAAGCTACAAACCCTATCTTCCTGTTGACCCTGTAGGCCTAAAGAAACGTGGTTGTAGCTTCTTTGCTCCGCTTCTTTTTATGGAAGCCTGCCTGTATGGTTGGAGCCTTAGATAGACTAAGTCACCAACCTCAAAAGTACGCTCAACTTTGTGCTTGTATACTTGGACCTTCTGCTGGTTTTGTGCTCTCTGTAGATGATCCTTCAACTCTCTAAGGATGTCTTGGCTCTGCTGTACCCAATCCTGTACCATTGGTGCCCGACTGTCACCAAAAGCAATCTCCACTAAAGATAGTGGGTCATAGCTGTATAAGGCCCTGAATGGTGTCTTGCCTATGGACATGTGTTGGGTGGTGTTGTAGTAGTACTCTCCTAAGTGAAACCATCTGACCCACGCTTTCTGCTTCCCTACAACATAAATCACGAGGTAGCCTTCTACCCACTTGTTGAGTATCTCGGTTTGTCCATCCATCTGAGGGTGATAGTTGGTACTAGGGGTCAAGGTCGTACCAACCGATATGAACAAATCTTGCCAAAATGTACTCATGAACATGCTATCCCTGTCACTGACAATGGTCTTGAGTAGGTCGTGCAACCTGAAGATCTCCCTAAAAAATAGTTTGGACACCTGTGTTGCGCTGAAGTTTGTGTCTATGGAGAAGTGTGCAAACTTCGTCAACCTGTCCACCACTACGAAAATGCAATATTCCCCCTGCATCCTTGGCAACCCGGTGATGAAATCCATGGATATGCTTTCCCACTTGTTCTCTGGAATGGGTAAGTGTTGCAGTAGTCTTGCTGGGTGAGTGTGCTCATCCTTGTTCTCCTGGCATGTAGTACACTTTTTGACATGCCTTATTACATCCTCCTTAAGGCCCTTCCATGAGAACCTTTCTCTCACCTGCATGTACGTCTTACTAATCCCTTGGTGCCCTGCCATGGGTGAGTCATGACATGCCTGCAACACTTTGGCCTTGAAGGCCGATCTAGGAACCAAAAAGATTCAACCCTTGTCATAGATGAGGTCATTTATAATCCTGAAGTTGTCATCCTGTACCTATCCGTCCAATAGCTGACAAGCGAACTAATCCTTAGCATACTCCAACACCAAGTAGTCCTTCTAGTCAACTGATATACCTGACATGGAAAAAATGGATGGCCTCCTAGATAATGCATCAGCCACCACATTGTTCTTCCCTTTGACAAATTCAATGCCAAAGTCATAGGCCTGTATTCTGCTTACCCATTTATGTTTCCTTTCATTTAAGTCCTTCTTCTCCAATAGGTATTTGAGACTGTTATGATCTGATTTGACCACAAACCGTGCACCTACCAGATATTGCCTGAATTTGGCTAGTGTGTGCATGATAGCCAACATTTTTTTGTCATAAATGTTATAGAGTAGCTCAGGTCCCCTTAGTTTTTGGCTCTCATAGGAAAGAGGGTGCCTATTCTACCTCAGTACGGCCCCTATATGTTCACCTGAAGCATCACACTCCAAAGTGAAGGCAGGTCGAAATCTGGAAGAGCTAGGACTGGGCATGTGCTCATCACCTTTTTCATCTTATCCGTCATAAATTGAGCTTCTTCACTCCATTTGAAGGCTCTCTTCTTAGTTAAATCGGTCAAGGGTGCACAGCTGGGAAAACCCTTTGACAAATTTCTTGTAGTACGTGCACATGCATAGAAATCCCTTTAACTCTATGAGTGTCTTAGGAGTAGGCCACTCCATGATGGCTTTTATTTTTTTCTGATTTACTTGTACCCCCTTTTCTCTGATGATGTGTCCCAAGTAAAGAACTTCTGTCATTCCAAACTCACATTTGGACTCCTTAGCGTACAGCGATTGTTCCTCCATGATAGACAAAATTTGGTCCAAATGCTTGAGGTGTTCCTCCCACGTCTTGTTGTAAATGAGCAAGTCGTCAAAAAATACTAACAAGTGCTTCCTCAACTATTTGTTGAACACATGGTTCATGCAAGATTGGAACGTAGCTGGGGCATTGGTTAACCCGAAGGGCATCACTAAGAACTCATAATGGCCATAATGACATCTGAAAGCAGTTTTTGAGATGTCCTCCTCCCTCATCTTGATTTGATGGTAGCCAGAACATAGGTCATTTTTTGTAAAATAGACAACCCCATGCAATTCGTCTAGTAGTTCATCAATCCTAAGGATAGGGTACCTGTTTTTTATTGTCTTTTTATTCAAATCCCGGAATTCAATGCACATTTGCATAGTTCCATCTTTCTTCTTGACCAACACTACCGAAGAAGCAAAAGGGCTAGACCTCGGCTTGATGTGTCCCATGTCCAAAAGTTCATTGATGGCTTTCTCTATCTTGTCTTTATACTTCTTCGGATGCCTGTATTGTGTGGTGATGATTGGTTTAGCTCCTATCTCTAGCTCAATGATATGCTCAAACCCCCTGTCTGGTGGCACCCCTGGAAGAATCAGTCCAAACACTTTGTGGTTCTTGTCAAGGATCTCTGGGGTGTAGTGAAGCTTACCCTGCTCATCCACACATGCTGAAATCCTACATTTAGCTGCATACACAATCTCCTCCCTCCTGAAGATGGTTTCCATCCTCTTGGTCGTAACTACCTTGGCAGAATTACCTATCATGCCTCAGAGAACTACCTTTCGTCCACCCTCCTCTGTAAAAGACATTTCCATGGTCTTATAGTTGGTGGTGATAGGTCATAATGTGTTGAGCCACTAAACTCTAAGGATTATGTTAGTGCCCGACAGATCCATCACATAGATGTCCTGTATCAACCCATGCCTACCTAAGGTAAGCTTCATACCTGGAATGTACCTGTCACAAGGCAGAGTGCTTCCACCTGCTACCTCCACCTTGAACCCTTCAAATTCCACCGTGGGTATATGCCTCCTTCTCAACAATGCTGAGTCAATGAAGTTGTGAGAGGCTCCCCCATCAATCAATATTGATACCTTCTACCCCTGAAAGACTCCTCTCATCCTGAAGGTGTTAAATTTGGGCACCCCGCTGATAGATGCCAAGGTGGCTTTCCCCTCAACCGTACTATCCAGTCCTGTGACGTCCTCCTCTATTGTCTCTGTGGTTTCGGCCTCCATTTTTTGAAGTTGGTCGTAGTCTTCCTCCTCCTCATTGTCTGAGGTCACCTCTATGTAGTGCACTTGGCCACGACCCATGCACTTGTGTGATGGGTTCCATGTTTCTTTGCACGTGAAGCAGAGTTGCTTCCTTCTCAGTTCCCTCTTGGTGTTATCATCCATTCTTCCACGGACCCTGTCAAAACTCTTTGGGTCACATCCCCCATGGTTCATTGGAGGTCTCTGATGTCTTCCTTCGGTGTTAATAGGTGGCCTAGGTACAAATTTGGGTTTAGCAGCTGGTCCTAGGTCCATGGTTCTTCAAATGGCATCCTGTAGGTTGGTAGGATTAAAATTCTTTACCCAACCCTTCAAGGGTTCCATCAACCATTCAATGAAAAGCATCATAATCCTGGTTGGTGATATATCCTATACCATGACTGCTAGCCTTTGGAATTCCTCAATGTATACCTCTGCTGCTCCTGTTTGTCTGAGTTGTGTGAGCTCCCAGAAGTGTAGCTCAAGATCCCCCTGATCAAATCTGTCAATGAGTCTCTGAGTGAATTCTATGTAGGTCACTATCTTATTGTGGCCTAGTGTGGTGAGTCCATGGTACCACCAATCACGAGCCTTGCCATCCAGGTACATAGTGGTAAATTTGATGGCTTACATCTCCCTCATGGGGTTAAGTTGTAGATAAGTATCTAGCTTTTGTACCCATGCCTGCGCTGCCATCTTGGTCGTACCATCAAAGTATGGGATTTCCATCTTCCCTGCTCTTCGTTCAAACTCAAAACTGGTCCTATGGTTCGGCCTGGGCTTGTTTCTGAACTTGAGTTGGCAATATTGATCCAGGGACATCTGCCTTTGAATCATCATATCCAAGCCATGGTACTCCCTAGTACACTGTGCCATCTCCTCCATAAAGTCATCCACCTGCTCCTGTTGTACCTGTTCATCTGTGAATGTGGGCAAGTAAGGCCTAGGGTTAGCCCTACTACCCATTTGTCCATGCGACGTACCCCCTCCATGCCTGCCCTTAGACCTGGGAACTTTCTCGGGATTATACCTGGTTTCATCATGGGATCCACCAGCCTCTTTGCTTCCATATGTCTCTGGGTCTTTCCCCTGGTGAGTCATCTACATCAATAGCCATGTTATCATCAACTAGTTCTCATCAATGTTCCTCATATTCCCATCTACCTTCTTCAAGGTCTCAATGATTTCGTCTTGTTCCCTCGGGTTTGTCTCTTGGCTCTTTTGCAAGTGGTGCACCAGGTTGCTTTCTGTATTGGTTAGGGTTTTATGGAATTTATTGAATTCGGCCGCCAAGAAAGCCAAGCCCTGTGGCTCATGGTCATCTCTTGAACCCTCCATTTCAACTTCCGTTTCACTAGCATGCTTCTTCCTTCTGTCCATAAAGATACCACTGTAGCTCTGCATGTGTTAATCCTCACAGGTTTGGAGGATCAGAGCTCTGATACCACTGTAATGATCCGAAGCCAATTTTTTTTGCTTGGAATCACTAACTAACCATTGATTTAATTGTTTAATGTTATGTGTGCAGGTTGGCCATCAAAATTTCGGCCTTAGGGTTTATTTAGTTATTCAACCATGACTTAGACAAGAAACATTCCAACATATGAAGATCTTCAGTCATGCACAAGATAGGAACCACAACCAATAGTTGAACTTTATTATAAGAAATCAAGAACCTAATACAAATAGAGAAGCAGATCTGGAATAGATTTAGATGGCTTCAAGACAATAATAGAGCTGCATACAAAATGCTCCCAGTGATATAGATCAAACCTCCCAAAGGTTGTAATAGAAGATGAACGCTCAACTGTAAAACTAGGGTTTAAGCCTAACCCCCAAGCAATTGGTACAGCCATGTTGACTACTGGTATGGCTTGCTAAAGACAATGGATACCAAGGGTTCGGCCCTCCTTAAGGTGAATACCCCCAAATGTTTTCAAACTCCTCCCAAAGAGAGATCAAGGCAATAAAAGCTTCCTCCTAAAGTATGGATCTCAAAGACTGAAGCTTCCTCCTCAAACTAAAGAAACCCTAGACTAGTACAGTCCTCTTGAAACCCTGATATGGCCAATAGTGCGGCCTGGCTTAATATGGCCTTTGAATCCCCTGAAACTCTCTATTATGATAGATCGAGTGGCCATAAGCACTTCAGAGAAGTTTCAATATCAAATCTAGCCTATAGACTTCTAGATCTGAGAAATACTAAATCACAAAATGTCCTCTTCCTCCTAAAATCGTCTCAACCTGCAAATAGATGATAGGGACATGATAACTCTTCAAAGAATCCCTCAGACTGATGAGCAAGGGCTTGCAAGAAAAACCCTAATGTTGAAAACCTTCCAAGCTTCCTCAATATGCTAGATCGAACTCTTCCTCAACCAATGGTGCACCCCTGCAAGAAAACCCTAGCTAGTACGGCCTTACTGGTCCAACTGGTACATAACTGCTAGTCCTCCTGAGTTGATGATGGATGTAGAATGGTGTGGGTGGAGTATTTCATCTCTGAGACCAAGCTTGGAACAAGGTGAGTGGAATATTTCACCACTGAGTTGTTCACTAGGGGTAATATCAAAACCCTCAAAACTGTATGCTCAAGAGCATCAACAAGAAAATACCAAAATCTAGAATGAATGAGAGGTGGACCCTAGCCTTCTCTTTATACTTTTCTTCTATTTCCCTGTTGAGTTAAGTTAACCCCTAGGGTTAACTCCTAACTCAACCTCCAGCGCTTCTATTCCTTCATTAAGTTATCTTTTTAACTCCTTTTACCTTTTTATTAAGCCAACTTAAGAATATAACATTAGTTTGGTTGACTTTTCCCCTCAGTGTGAGACTATGGCCTAGTGGGGATGCCTAGGCCACTAAGTCTTCTCAAACCTCTTCATCAAGAGGTGGGGGACATTACAAGTGATCCTGTTTGTCTGAGCTGTGTGAGCTCCCTAAAAGGTAGCTCTGGGTCCCCCTGGTCAAACCTGTCAATGAGCCTCTGTGTGAACTCTGTATAGGATGTGATCTGATTGTGACGTAGTGTGGTCAACCCATGGTACCACCAATCATGAGCCTTGCCCTCCAAGTACATGATGGAAAATTTGATGGCATCCATCTCCCTCATGGGGTTAAGCTGTAGGTAGGTATCCAGCTTCTGCACCCATGCTTGTGCAGTCACCTTAGAAGATCCATCAAAATAAGGAATCTCTATCTTGCCTGCCCTATGCTCCAATCCATAGTTAGGCCTTTGATATTGTTTAGGCTTACCGTGAAACTTGATTCCACAATACTGGTCCAATGTGACTTGCCTCTGGAACCCTGCACTTAAGGCATGATACTCCCTGGCATACTGCTCAAAGTTGTCCTCGATCTCATCCTCATAGTTGTGTTGTGGCTGATTATCCAGGAATGTAGGTAGATAGGGTCTAGGGGTGGTCCTACTGTGTGTTTTCCCCTAAGGTGCTCCACCTCCATAGCTCTGTCCCTCAGTGTGATAATGAGGGCTATGATCCTGCTGAGGTCTAGTTCCCCCATGAGATCCACTAGCTTCTTTATTTGCATAAACCTCTGGACCCTTCCCTGCATGAGTCATCTGGATTAGGAGTTGCACAAGTTTCTCCTAGTTGGCATTCACTCTTTCCAGAGTCTTTGTTATTTCCATCTGTCACCTGTGCACTGATTCCTAGTTTTCTTGTAGATGATGTACAAGGGTACTCTGTGTCATATCTATGGAGTGTTGTAACTCCTTAGAAAAACCTGCTAGAATCTGTGGCTCACTGTCCTCACCTGACCCCTCCATTTCTGCCTCTATCTCACCTGTTTGCTTTTTTCTTTTGTCCATGTAAATACCATTGAACTTCTGCATGCGCTAATCCCCACAAGCTGGAAGGATCAACTCTTTGATACCACTATAATTTTCTTGAGCCAAATTTTTTGCTCGGAGCACTAACTGCTGATTGTTTGTTATGTTTTCTTATGCATGTGTAGGTTTACTCATGAAATTGTGCATTAAGGGTTTACTTGATGTTGATTAAGCAATGGAATAATAGATATGAAGCATATAATCATAAACAAGACAAGATACACAAAGAACACCAGTATAGGACCAATAATGTCAGATCTTACCTTTATTTAGATAGTAGGAAGATCCTTTGCACAAGAGATCTGCAGATCTGGAAGAAAACCCCAATAATATCAAAATGGGTTGCCAGCCGATACAATAATTAGCAATACAACGATAATAGACTCCCAAAGGCTGTCTGAGAAGAGATCCAAGCCTCCAAAGGCTCACAGCATGCAAGATAAGACTGAAGATAAGAGACCTTGGTCAATATACTACAGAACCCCTCCAACTAGTTGAGTTGCACATTGCTCTGGCTGCTGATGAACCCTCAACTTTCGGCCCTCCTCTTTCTGAGCTCCAAATACCTCCAAACTCTCTTGAAATGTAGACCGGGCTAGTTGAATCCACCGAGCCAAGTTTCAAGCTGAACGGATAAGTTCTACACCTCCAACTGAGCAAACTCTCCATTGGTTTGCGCCCTCTTGGCCTGACTAAATCAATGAGATTTTGTTCTCCCCTCTAGGAGCCTCCAACTGCCACCAAAATCTCCATAATAGTATATTGGGCCAATACGGACAAGATGATGAAATATCAAGACAATCTTTGAAGATCCGGGCCAGTAAACAATGAAAACCAATTCTTGCAATGTGCCCCTCTCTCCTCCCACTCGTGCCAAGCTCCAAGAAATAAACTGCTTGTATAACTTCCTTCGGGATAGACCATAAATGATTCTAGGGACCATACGAAGAAAACCCAGATGCTCCTTTGCCCAGAAGCCTCCTCCTTTCTCCGAATCGAGCCAAACTCCTCAAGGTGGTGCATCCCCCTAGCTGGAAACCCCCAAGGTTGTGCACTAGCCTGCTTCTGCCTCTAGATCAAACCCCTACAACACTGTAGAATGGTGTGGGAGGATTATTTCACCTCCGGGACCAAGCCTGGATCAAGAAAGGTGGAATCTTTCACCACCGATTTGATATCTAGGGTTTTAGACTCAAAACCCTCAAAACTTTCTGTGCTCAAGAGATCCAATGCAAAATAAGATAATAATCCAGAATGACTAAGAAGTGTGCCCTGCGCTTTCCTTTATAGCTCCAGTCTATTCATCTATTGAGTTAGTTAACCCCTAGGGTTAACTCTTAACTTTAACTCACCTTTTCTTTTCTTTCATTGAGTTACCCGTTTTCACACAAAGTCAACTCAGTAATAGAATGTTATCTTTAGGAAGTGTATTCTGGTTGACTTTGTCCCCAAAATGCCTAAGACTATAGTCTAGTGGGGATAGCTAGACTACTGAGTCTCTTCAGACCTCTTCATCAAGAGGTGGGGGACATTACAGTACACCAACATTCTTCTTTTGCCTCAATTCCTCAGATATAGACACCCTTAACTTTGGTGACCAGTGAGTGGGGGGTGTTTCTTGTCCTTATCCTTAGCTTACCCAAACCTTTAATCCACTGGGGACGGCTCCCTTGGGTTAGACCTCTTTCTACTCCTAAAATGTGGGGATATCCTATTGAGGTGACAGTGGTAGTACATCATGTTTGCTACACCAATATCCCTCACCTACTTTGGGCTTTTGGCAAGTACAGATTATGTGATAACAAGACAATCACACAAAAGAACATCATTCCCCAGGGGGGATGAAGACTGAGCACTGTGTAGCCTGTTATCGCACAGTTTGTAGGAAAGGTTTAGATAGCTGGAGTCAAGGCTCAAACTGGCATAACAGGAGCTTCCCCACCCACTGTCACCTCGATGGGGAGCTCTTTCTATTTAGGGTGGCTAATCCCAAGGGAGACGTCTAAAGGTCTAAAGGTCTAAAGGTCTAAAGGATCAAGATGATGGTTTCCTTTCACAGATTACTGCCAAAGAGATAGTCAAAAAGAAGAAGATATTCCACTGGATGGCACCTTTTTGCGAGACAAGGCAAATAAAACTAAAAGAATGTGCTGCAGTGGTTAGTACTTCACAATATCAATGACTATCTTTAATATATATGAGCATTAATGAAAGTGATTATTGACGAAGTCAATGATTGCAGTAAAAGCTTATATCTTATGTCACTTCTTCAATAAATACACAAGAGATACTGGTATTCAATGTATAAAATCAAATCCTAGTATTATCACAATGCAATAATTATGCTCATACACCAAGATTGTTGCTGCGTCACTATTACAGATTTAGGGTGACGTCAGCCTTAGTATTAGGTCAAAATTGAAGACAATGAGAAGAACGTTTTGTCAATTAAGCTTATAAATATGATCAATAACTCAAAGTCTATCAAACAAGGTGACAATATCACAACGTTTTAAGCCAAACCAAAGATCAGAATAAGTGTGACGTCACCTATATTGTTTCTAGTTAGGGTTAGGTTAGCTAGTCAAAGAGGTGGACGTTTGGCCAAATCAACCAATGAAATTGCTTAAAACCTCTATGGCTACAAAGGGATGAGTCAGCCGCAACTTTTAGTCCAAACATAAGTCTAAATAAGGCAAGACATCATCATCAATTAGGGTTAGTCTAGACGCTAGGGTTAGTTAGGGTTTCAAATTTAAAGAGTTTGAAAGAGTGTTTAAGCACAAAAAAACTCAACGTTTTGTTCTTAGACTAGTGCCTTAGGTTAATGGAGTCAAATGGAGAAAAGGCTAATGGCTTGGAGAGACTTAAACCTAAGGACAAGAGGGTTAGGTTTAATGGCGCTGCAATGGCAGGGCCACCAAATCAAAACCCTAAGTGGAGGAGGCTCATTCCGGTGTAGCTAAAGCTAGGCCTCATGCTCCTCCCTCTTTCCTTAGGACTCTTTGGCAAAATGGATAGCTTCAAACTATAAGTCTAGGGCTGAAAAGTGTTTCTTGGGGACAAGGCTTTTCAAAACCCTAAGGTCAAAACCCTAGGTGTAAACTAAATTAGGCCTAGGACGTCTTCCTCCTTCAACTTATAATTCAAATCTAACTCAGAAAAAAGAAAGGCTAGTGTAGCTATGGCTAGGCTAATCCTTCTTTAATCAATGGCTTAAACAAGCTTTTATCATGGGGACATGAAGCAACAACCTACTTGTGTGATTGCTCCCTAGGGTTTCAATGATTAAGCAAATAACAACAATGTAACCATATAAGTAAGCAATTCTACCTACAACCATTCAATCAAGAAGTTTTGCATGCAAAATATAATTACAAATCAATGAAGAGCATAATCAAACCCTAGTTGTAACACCTTCCAATGATAAAAATCACCATGCATATGCCAAAGATAATCCTCCAAGTGTAGCGCCTCAACTCCAAAAGACAAAAGAAACCAAGACAAGAGCTAAAAG
>ML809905.1:48725-68092 GCA_009831015.1 Picea engelmannii
CTATGGATTTTATCTTTTACCAAATGCTTTTACCCCCTAGGCCTTTAGCCCCTTCTTCCCACAAGACAAAGTGTACCCTGAGAGGTCATCCTAATGGCCAGACTAGGGGAATGGGATGGATGAGCGAGGTATAAGATGTAAAAGTGATAAGACGGTGGGAGCGGACGATGGCTCTGCAAACCCCCCTTGGTGGCTATCCAAAACCCATGAATACCAGCTTGCTAAGTTGCCCGATCAATCATCCCAACAATGGTCAAGTGGATTAGTGTAAGATCCAAGCAGTCATCCGAAATGAAAGGAACCCTATGCATATATAAGAAGGTTATAACGATCAAATATGACACATACCATGATACCTCGGACCAATTACCTCATGGAGCAAGAGTCCTCTCAGATGCAAGCCCAGGCCGGTGGTGATGGAAACTGCTACTGCTGACAGGACAAATCTGAAGAAGAAGAAAGATGGGCCCTCCAGGGCCATGCTCAAGTCAACCCTGCTCTCGGTACTCCATGTCTAGGACCATGTGGGCCTCGAGACATGATCTCCTAGTTATCCCTAGATATCGGGGATAACATAGCCCACTTATTTTATTGATGAGGTTACAATGATATTTTTTGGGAAGACTTGTGATCATTCATTAAGAGAGATCACAAATTTTTACAAGTTTTCAATGAGTTTATTTGTGAAAGGGGTGCTCCCAGGGGTCTTGAAAGGTCCAAATCGGCCCAAAATGGATAGAGTGTCCTCCTATCTGTTCACCAATTTGCACAAAACTAAAATATCCTTGATCCAGTTGATTTGGATATCCACTGTTGAACTACGGTTTTGTCACTAAAGTCTGAAACTCTAGGGGTTTCTGGATGCATTTGAGTTAATGTGTGAACATGCTTGGTGATTTTCGCATGTGTGTTTCAATCATTAAGTGTTTTACATGATACCCAAACTCATTACCTCATGGAGCAAGGTCCGGGTGTCATGGTATGTGTCACTCTGATCCTCAAAACCTTTGAATATGTGCGTTCAATTATTTTTGTTTCTAATGGGTGCTTGGATCTTATGCCTATCCACTTGACCATATCTAGGGGGAATGACAGGATGCCCTAAGAAGCTTGTGCCCATAGGTTTTGAGTTTCCACTGGGGGGATTCATGAGAATCCATCGTCCGCTCCCATCATACTTACCACTTTCCATCTTTCTCTCGCTCATCCATCCCATTACACTGGTCCAGGCATTGGGTTGGCCAAATATTTAAGGTTTGTACCTTACCTTGTGGGAAGAAGGGTATAAAGGCCCAAAGGGTAAAAGTAGTTAGCAAAAGTAGTTGGAAAAAGATAAAATCCAAAGAATGAAACCTCAAGATGCTTCACCCAGGGATCCCCAAGAAAACAATAAAAGGCTTCTCAGCAAAAAACAAAGGGACCTATAAAAAATAATAAAACAAGACCTAGTTAGAGGATAGGGGGTCTCATCACGAGCTATCCTATTAGGTCCATGGGCATCTAGCAGTATGACACTACTAGAAACTGGTCACCATGCTAGGGTAGTGGCTCTTGGTGGCATATCCAAGAGAAAGGGGGTCTAATCACAAGACAATCTTCTCATTTCCCTGAAATGCTTGTGGGTAACATTGCCACCACTGGTCACCACGCCAAGGCAGTGTCCCCTAGCAAGCTTCTTGAAGAAAAAAAAATAAGAAAAAAACAAAAGGCATGAATGGGCTTTGAAACATTTGCATCCATGACAAGTGCAACTCACCCTCTACAGAGGCACCCATAGGTAAGCCATGCATTTCCCTGCTATCATTGCACCCCTTGCCCAGACATCCTTTATCCACTTCACCCACTCACATGGCTTAGATTTGATCTCTCCTAGAAACACCCCACATCCAGTAAGCATTAGCCCAATAGGACGCCATGTCGCTTCCTTCAAACTTGTCTTGTAGATTATTATAATGTCTTTGAGCACTTGTCCGGGTAAAGGGGGTTTTATGCACATGTTTAATAAAATTGATGAGTAAATGTGATTGACATTACTATTATCCCTGTGACTTATGAGCCCATGGAGGGCGTATTTGTTGATGTTTCAAGACCATACCCGATAGCAGGTACCCAGATGGACAGGTACACATGGGGAGATGATTAGTTCGGACCTCCATGGGGCTGAAAGCCCACCAGATGGATGTTGATACCCCATGTCACACACCCACTACGACAACTAAGATTTTTTTTTTTTTTTTTTTGTCTTTTCTTCGAGGGACAAAATCCCCGAATTTCTATGGGGCCTAGCACAGACCACCCCTTCCCTTATCCTCCTCCATGTGATTGTTGGCTATGATCACGGGCCTTACCAAAAAGGCACTTTCGGCTTTCGCGATGCAAGCGTTCCCCTGTTCTCTCTCTTTCGAAATGCCGAAACCCGAAAGGGTCTAACAGATCCTTAGCTCCTCCCTTGAGTCACTTTTCATATGACTGGTCCTATGACTCGGTGTTATTCCTCTAAATGCTTTTGGGGTTTCGTGATTCGGGGAATCATGATGCAAGCGTTCCTCCTTTCCCTTTCGAATCCCCGGGACTTGAAAGTCGGGTATCGTCTGGATCTACGGTCCCAATCATCGACTTGATCAACGGCCCGGATTAAATTCCGACATTCTACCTTTCGAGATTTTGGCGAGGTCTTCACTCCTATTTCCCTGATCTCCAGAATCCCGACGGATTTAGATCTTCTCCATGCGTCCCTACAAAATGGATGGTTCAGATTCTTTCGAGACTCCTCCTATTTGTCACAAGACTTTGTCCGGTGACCTAGGGCTCATCTACAAAGCGCGTCGGGGTTTCACGTACCGAGATTTCATGACTGGCGAAGACGAAGGGTCTTGCCTTTGGGTTTCTCGGGTGCTGAAACGCCAAAACCCATTCACACTAAACCGATTCGGGGTTTCGCATACCGGGATTTCACGACTAGCGAAGACGAGGCATCTTTCCCTTGGGTTTCCCGGGTATTGAAACGTCGAAACCTATTCACGCTAAACCGATTCAGGGTTTCGCATACCGGGATTTCACGACTGGCGAAGACGAGGCGTCTTGCCCTTGGGTTTCCTGGGTGCCGAAACACCAAAACCTATTCACGCTAAACCGATTCGGGGTTTCGCATACCGGGATTTCAGGACTGGTGAAGACGAGGGGTCTTTCCCTTGGGTTTCCCGGGTGCCGAAACACCAAAACCTATTCACACTAAACCGATTCAGAGTTTCGCATACCAGGATTTCGCGACTAGCGAAAACAAGGGGTATTGCCCTTGAGTTTCCCGAGTGCTGAAACACCAAAACCTATTCACGCTAAACTGATTCGGGGTTTCATATACCGGGATTTCACGACTCGCAAAAATCCACGGCAGAGAGTTTCCTTACCTTTCGAAAATTCGATCCCCGAATTCTCAATATGAGAATTTATGTATGAGATTAACGGCGGTGAGCCTCCCCTGATCCGATGGTCCATAGAGCTCCAACAGATCCGACAGCTGGCGCGATTTCGCAAACCGGGAGTTCACGATGCAACGACTCCAAAATCCCTTGCCGCTCCAAACCCCGAACTCCGAATGTGTAGATATTCAAGGGTTTAAAACCCGTGCGCCTTCGCCTGATCCAACGACTGTCAGGTATTGATGCTAGATCTGACGGTTCAGATCCGTCCTCTTTCCGCGCTCTCCTCCTCTAGATCCATCATTCTTGATAGATCTGGGGTATTTCCAAAAGGATTCCGACCGTTCGTCAACCAACGATGGGGTAATATTTTTCGATAATTGGACTCGCTATCCTTTCTGAGCTTGAATCACGAAATTCAACCTCTCGGAGCTTCAAACTCCCACAACTCTGAGACCTTAGAGAGCTACTATTTCTTGCATAATATTTCCAGACCCAGATCGCATGAACCTTCAGACGGTTCTTGGGAAAATGTCCTTGACCTTAGTCGAGTCTCTGGGTAAAGGTTCGGTATGGTTCCAAGGTTTATGGGGTAATTCCCCGGGAAGAGTACTCTCGAGGAGCCTGTTGCCGTCCTTATACACACTTGCTAACGTGAGCTAAGTCCAACTCACTTAGTGTGTCCTCGGAGACACAATGTCTAGGCTCTCAGTCCACACTGTCACCTTGACTGGAACCTCTTCCTTCTAGGCTCACTCCTAGGGAAGCCAAGGGGGGTTGTCCCTAGTTACCAAGTTAATTTTAATGTTAAGGTTCTAGGAGTTAGTTTTAATTCATTAAAAGGCTAAAGGGAAAACTAGCCTAAGATTTTCAAGCAACAATGCAAGTGCAAGTCTATTCTAAATGTAAGTCAGCCCTTTCCCTAAGTCAACAAATACTAGTGTCTAAGGTTGGGAAAATGGGGTCAACTAAAGTTTAAGGGTGGTTTATTACAAAATTTTTACAAGTAAATCAATTCAAACTACCCAAAAACCCAAGGTTACTATAATTATACAAAAGATTACAAGTGTTATAATGATTACACCACATACAAAAGATACAACAATATACAAAGATGCAAAGAAGTGTAAGTGTTCAACAATTTGCCAAGCATGCCCCAATAGCACTTACTCTATTGGACTGCCTTCACTGGCTATAATCACACAAAGCACTCAAGAATCAAATAAAGTGATGCGTCCCCAAGTGGGATATTCAACACTCTCTTGACTCACACCACAACAATCAATAAACAAGATATTCCAATGACTACTCAAACATTCACTTAGACATAAGAAATATTAACCATCAAGTTGCATATAAGATAGATAAGACAATGAAAATACTATCACCAATGATGTGTTCCTATCAATACATCTAATTCCCCCAACATACAAAGGTGATCTATGCAACTATGTGTTTAAGGAGTTGCTTAAAGATTTTATAAATTTTATTTCCCTTCCCCCTAAACTAGATGTGTGCTTCAAACTTCCTCCACCCTTGGACAAATGATTGCCTGGTGCTCAAGATAGTAAGGCAAACGAGGCCTTACCCTAGCTTCCTCGGTCAGCCCTGACAGTAGGAGTACTTCCCGGAAAGGATCTCCCCAACGAAACCACGGGACGGTCCCCCGCCACTACCCTCTGTTGTTTTCCTCCCACCCGTTTTAGATGGTGGAGATGGCTGAATTAAGCCCCTAAAAATGTTTCTTTATGACCCGCGGGTGGATCTTTAGATGTGTTGGGTGAATTTTAGACAAGTTTTAGGCACTTAAAATTGAGCGTTTAAGGGTATGGCCGAAAATGAAAATGCTTATAAAAGTGTGTTTAACAACTTGAAAATAAAAGCATTCACCACATAAACTTATATGGAAATGATACACAAGATATGCCAACTAACCATGAACCATTTCACATAAAATTTGCAAGTTAAGTGTGAGATTAAAGCAAGGACAACTTGCTATATAAAACAGAAAATTAAACTTGCATGAAAAGAAAATTTAAGTTATATGTATGAGAAAATAACCATGAAGCAAAATAAATTAAACTTTAATGAGTGCTTTAGAAAGTAGATCTGAAAATGAAATGACTTAGCATGTGAGGTTATGCCACAATAGATAAATGAACATTAAGAAATATGACCATCACATCATCATTATTTAACTTAGGATTTAAAATCTACCATCAACCATGTATGAAAAAGTGTTAAATCATATGAAAGATGTAAGCATGAAGAAAAGAAAGACTTAACAAGTTATGCTTAAGATCTTAAACCAAAGACTAGATCACATATGCTAAAGGTAAGCAAGCTAAATGACTTATGTTACTAAAGATCTAGCATTTAAAGGACATTATAAACCATTTAAACATAAGCATGAGATTATGAGCATATGAGATAAACTTGGAAAATGAAACTATATGTGATTACTAACTAGATAATTTTACCATTAAGCATTTATCATCACAAGAGTATGAGTTTCCCTTTAAGACAAAGCGATTTTGGGGATGACTCCGCCAAGGTGCCGGCAAGTTAATTTAATACTATTGAGATATAATTGCACAGGAAAGCAGGGCATTTAGTATTATGTCTTCGAAGATACAAAGATTAGACAAGCTCCTGGCCGACTGCTCAGGCAGAAACTATCTCAATATTATTAATACTTATGTCTATGATACCAATATTTTAGAATCACAATGAATAAAACTTGAAAGAAAACACCACTTCAATGGCCAAGGTGGTGGCAAGCCTTCCAATATTGGCCAAAGAGGGTAGCTTAGACTTCAATAACTAAATGAAATGAAAGAAAAACTAAACTAACAATATTATGGACAAAAGAATAAACTAAGCTAAAGAATAAACAAACTAATCTAAGCTAGCTTAAGATTTAGGGCCCAAAAGAGTGAATAAAATATGAGAAAAACTTAGAAATTTGAAGGAGAGAAGGAGAAAAGTGTTACTCAACCAAGTAGAAGTGTGTTGGGAAGCCTCCTATGTGTTTTTGGGCAGCATATACCTTCAGATCTGTCACTAACTTGCAAAAAACAACAAGCAAAAGCTTGCTGGAAATGCTGCAAAAACACCAAATATGTTACAGAAAATTTCTATTTTTACACAGAAATTTCCAGCAAAACAAATCAGAAATAAAAGATTGATATTTTGACCTATCAAAGAGATGGTTAGCTACAGAAAATAATATGGAATGACAACAATATATCAGATCCAAAAGAAAATGCAAGGAGTTTATGCAAGTAATGGCTGAAATCTGCTCTAAAGTCTCTTCCAAACCACAACTTGTGAAGCAAATCTGCACACTAAACACAATGTGAGTTTATAGCAGCATAGTATGATGATTAGTATAGAAAAATGAACTAATTCATAACCCTATCTAATCAGCAATACATAGATCATCAACACTAATGTTTATTTGACCTACCCAAGTAAAATAATTTACCCAAGATGTTTAACAAATAAAATCACACAATGAAAAGGAACAAAATCACCTCATGTTTAGTTGATATACAAGACTAATCTTAGTAGATCCAAAGTTCTTCCAAAGATTTTCTTATTGCATCCAAAAAATATGAGAACCTTGGGCAACAAATTGCTCCAAAGATCTCAAGAGAAAATGAGTGAATGGAAGATGGCAAGAGCAAGAAGATGGCAAGATTTCGGTAGCATAACTTTAGCTCAAAGAATGGTGAGGTAAAAGTGAGAGGACGGCTTCTCTTTATACCTCTAGAGGTCAAGAGAAGGCACTTGGATGAATTCCAAGTGTTGAAACAAGAGCAAGAGCACCAATCTCTAAGAGAGGGGCGCCCAAGCTAGGGTTTGAAGCATGTAATGATGAGTGGGTGAGGTGTAAGCCTTAGATAGGTTAGATAACCATCCAAGGGGGGTGCACTAGTCAAAATAGGAGGGCCCATTTGCCAAAAATAGAGAGTGGTTAGGTTTTGGGTGAGTTGGAGTGACTCTCTACCAATGGGGGCGCTAGGAAAAGGAGGGCATGAGCTTTAGGAGAGGTTAGGTTAGGTTTAGAGTTAGGTTTTTTGCATGGGTTAGCGTTTTGGAAGGCTAGGGGGGGCGCACCTCATGTTAAAGGGGCCCACTCCAAGTTTCTAGGCAAGAAACAAGGAATTGGGTAGTGGGGGGCCGTTTTTCCCCTTAGGGCAAGGTTTAGATGGGTGAGGGGGTGAGTAAAGAGGTTGAATTAAGTTGGGAAAAGGTAAGGATGGGTTTGGGTAGGTTAGGAGGGTCTAACTTGCCCATTTCCACATTAACATCCACTCACTAACTCAAAATTACAATGATTTTGACATTTGACTAATGTCACTTTAGCAATTAAAATTGTTGTTTTGCCTTAGACTGACTCTGAGTGGACTAAGACATAGTAAACTTAGTCCGACTGAGCTGAAACTTGGTCTATGGGTGTAGGGGGTGCTATTCCATTTCTTTTGAGCACAAATACCCCTATAAAAAACCCAAAGATCCAGTTTTTACAATATTAGCTCCAAAAATAATTAATTAATTAAATTATTAAAAATTTAATTAATTAAAAAAAAACCTATCTAGACTCGACGAAATTCCGCGAAACTTTCTACACTATCTGGCATGGTCATTTACAACATTCCTAAACAAAGTTTACCAAAAAATGAGACCATCAGAGCGCCTTTCACCACTTTGGAGGAAGTTATTGCATGTGTGGAGGGAAAAACTCAAGGGAAGTCGGCCAGGCCCTAAAGCCCGGTCGACAACCTGAGGATACAAAACCCTCGGTGAAAGGAACTCCCCCAATGGAAACACCCAAGGTACCTAAACTAACTATGATCCATGCAGACTTATTACATTACTAACCCACGCAGGGGTGCGGAAATTTTGTTTACAAAATTTTGTGCTGGAGTATCAGATACCCAAGTAGAACCAAAACTATCTTCATCAAAATTGCATCTGGTGATGCATCTTCACGGCACGTGAGTTGACCCCTGTTGCTAAATGGGCGGTCAACAAAGCCTTCCTAGAATATTATGAGAATCAAGCAAACAAAACAATTCTCGGTGGAGCGAACCCATGCCCCAGACTTAATCATTTGTACAGAAACCAACTATGGCATGTAAGTATACACATGCATCCATTATTTCCAGTCTAATACACCAGGCGATCATTCCACACATAAATCATTATAGGCGTATAGACATGAGCATGTATTCATGAAATACAATTCAAAATACAAGGCATAAATACTTACCAGATCCACCAGGCGTAATGCAACTGCTGAGAGGGGTGCTCGTTTCCACCCAACCGTAGGTTCAATGACTCTAAATGGATTACCACTAGCCACCCCCGAGATAGACCACGATGCTTGGAGATTCAGTCTCCCACTTCCAGTTCAACGGAAGTCAAGGACGAAGGTTACTCTCCTTCTCCTGATACAGAAAAATAATCCAGGAGGAAGGTTACTTTTCCTTCTCCTATATTCAGAACTCCCTGTGTTTTTAGAGTTTCTCCAGTTCTCTTCTGCAATCCCCTGTTGCACGCGCTTTCTCTACCCTGACCACACTTCCTTTCTTGCCTTTCTCTCTGCAAGATTGTGTGTGGCGCGAATTTCCCCGTCCGTGGTTAGGTCTGGGAGTTGTTACGGATGGGCGGTTCACCCCCATCCCCTCATTAACTCTTGAGGAGCCTCCCAACCTACCAATCTGACGGGAAATCCATTCCAGGTTCAGAGATTTGCTTTGGTCTTTGAGCAAGTAAAACAAGTACGGTACTGGCTCAGTGGAAGTTAAAGAAACCATTCCAGGTCCCTTCCACCACCTCTCATTAGCCATTGTGGTCTCTTTTAGCACATCCCCCCTCCCAGCAGCCATGCAACACATAATCATAACATAATTTACATTCATCGACCTTTTATACAAAGGTCCGTCAAATCAAACATTCACATCTTTGAGTTTGCCATAGTTCTTGGCCAATATAGTTATTTTTACAGACTAGGGGAAATAGGGTGTTACAATTCCCTCCCCCTTAAAGGAACATCGTCCTCGATGTTATATCTATCAATATGATGTGTGCGTACAGAAGTAAACAAAATCGGATATGCCTATTTCATGGAATCTTCCATTTCCCATGTAGCCTCATCTGGGCCAAAATGTTTCCACTACACCTTGACCTGTGCAATGGTTCGGTTCCTGAGTGGGGTTTCCTTTTTGTCTAGTATGCATTGAGGTTCTGGCAGGAATTCTCCCTCCAGTTCCACCTGGATCACAGACCAGTCAATTATATGATTAGAATCATGTACATATTTCTTCAACAATGAAACATGGAAAACATTATGTGCTTTTATTGTGGGAGGAAGTGCTAGCCTATAGGCTACAGGTCCCACGCTATCTAGAACTTCAAAGGGTCCACAATACCGAGGTGCCTGTTATCGCACAGTTTGTAGCTAGGTCAAAAAGGCTAAAGGATAGAGGCCAAACTGGCAAAACATGAACCTTCCCCACCCAATGTCACCTCAATGGGGAGGTTCTTTCTATTTAGGGAGGTTAACCCAGGGGAGACGTCCCCGGTAAGCTGGGGTTTTGAAGAGTTTAAAGTATAAAAGTATAGGGAAAAGTTCCTCCTCATAGGTTACAACCAAGGTCAGAAAGTTCGGCTAATCAGCCAATAAATGAAGTGTATGCCCAAATGAAAACACCTACCTGGAACAAGACAACAACAATACAATATATATGCAGGCTATAACTCAATGGATTAGTACTTCATATGACTATCTGACAATTATATATAAGCAATGAAACAACAGATATTAATGAGATCAACGTTTTGTCAATATAGGAATGTAGAAGTATCAATTCATCAATAACTATTGAGATGATGATGCTAACAATGTATCTAACCAATCCTTTACTCAATAAATGCTTTCAACCATCATCTAATTGCTTATTATCAAGATTTGTTGCATCAAGATGGAATAACCAACTGTGACGTCAGCCTAGTTAGGGTTTCAAAATTTAAAGTTTTGAGAGTTTATTTGAACACTATCACTTCAACGTTGTGTGTCTAAGATTAGTGCCTAAGGGTGGATGGAGTCAAATAAGGAGAGGATGCAAAGTTGAAGGGATGAAGGCTAAGGACAAGAGGGAAGGGTTCTAGAGTGTTGCAATGGCAGGGCTCTAGAATCAAAACCCTAGGGGAAAGAGGCTCACTCCGATGTTGCTTAAGCAAGGCCTTGTGCTCTTTCCTCCTTCCTTAGGTCAAACTTGGCAAAACGGATAGCAATTGAGAAGCGCTAAAACAAGAGGATTAGGTGAGGGAGAGTGTTGCAATGGCAAGGCTCTATCACTAAAACCCTAGAAGATGGACGACCCTAGGTGTAGATAACCTAGGCCTGGGACGTCACCCTCCTTTTAACCTTTAAAATCAAAGCTAGCTTAAGGGAAGAAGTGAGAAGAGTGTAGCAAAGGCTAGGCTCTTTCTTCCTTCTTCAATGGCTGAAAATTTCTCTCTAAGGGGACATTAGACAAGGACCTACTTGTGTGCTTGTCACTTAGGGTTTTAAAATCAGCAAATTTATAAGTAAATGCAAGAATACTAACCTACAACCATTCAATCAAGAAGTTTTGCAGGAAAAACACTTACATATCATGAAGAAGAGCATGTGAAAACCCTAGTTGTAAACCTTCCTCAAGAGAAATGCCAAATATGCCAAGAAAATCCTTCCATCAACAAGTGCGCCTCACTTTAAAAGACCAAATACCCAAGTAGGGCGCAAAAAATCAGACCTCACAAGTGTGAGTTGTGTTCTTATTGTTCAAATGAGGGAAAAACATCCTCAATATATAGTATCTCATGACCCATAATTAAAATTAGGTCATTAAAAATAGCCGACAAGGCTAATAACCAAAATCATACTGTTTCTACATTAAATGCTAAGTAAAATACCTAAATGAGCAAAAAGTGAGACGTCAAGCCCCTTTGAGGGAGACGTTAGGCCCTTTTGGGGCTAGTCCAGCATCCAGAAGTCAAACGTTAGCCCTTCCTAGGCTCCTCCAAGCTGCCACACGTGCCAGCTGTCCTATCAAACTGCTACACGCTCAAGGAGACGTCAAGACCTCCTGCGTGATGTCCTGGTCATCAAAAGGAAAACGTTCCATCTAAAATGGGTCAACACCCCTAGGCTGGGCTCAGCCAAAGTGTCCTGGGTGGAACGTCCTTCTTCTTCTCATGTGCAAAGGCTCGACCAATCACTGTCCTGTCTCTGCCCCTAATGGGGTCCCAACAACCATCTGATGGGCTCTTCAGCCCCATGGAGGTCTGAACTAATCATCTCCCAATGTGTACCGGTCCAACTAGTACCTGTCCGTTGGGCATGGTCTTACACATCAAAAACTTCGCCCTCCATGGGCTCTGTTGACCGCCTATTCAGCACAGGTGGTCAACTCATGTCCCATAAAGTATTCATCTATGTTGAAGACATTATTGGTTCTACTTGGGTATCTGATACCGCAGCACTTAAATTTTTGTAAACGGAATTTCCGCACCCCTGCGTGGGTTAATAATGTAATAAGTCTGCATGGATCATAGTTAGGTCAGGTACCTTGGGTGATCCATCAGGGGAGTTCCTTTCATCGAGGGTTTTTTATCCTCAGGTTGTCGACCAGACAAGCTCCTGGCCGACTTCCCTTGAGTTTTTCCCTCCATTGACTTCCTCCAAAGTGGTGGAAGGCGCTCTGATGGTCTCATTCATTGAGTAACCTCTTAGGATTATTGTAAATGACCATGCCAGGCAGTGTTTGAAGTTTCGCGGAATTTCGTCGAGTCTAGATAGATTTTTTTTAATTAATTAAATTTTAAAAATTTAATTAATTAATTATTTTTTGAGCTAAATGTTGTAAAAACTTCGTCTTTGGGATTTTGATAGGGGTATTTGTGCTCAAAATGAATGTAATAGCACTCCCTACACCCATAGACCAAGTTTCAGCTCAGTCAGACTAAGTTTACTATGTCTTAGTCCACTTAGAGTCAGTTTAGGGCAAACCAACAATTTTAATTGCTAAGATGACATTATTAGAATGTCATAAAATCATTGTAATTTTTGAGTTTGTGAGTGAGTGTAAGGTGGAAAGTGGCAAGTTAGACCCTCCTAACCTACCCAAACCCTTCTTAACCTTTTCCCAACTTAATTCAACCTCTTAATCCACTTTTTCAACTTTCTAATTTTTTCCCTAAGGGGAAAAACGACCCACTAACAACCAAATCCCCCAAATCCAGCCTTGAGAACCTCAAGAGACACTCCACACATGTGAAGCACTCCCCTAGACATGCTAAAACCCTAGACTAACCTTAAACCTAACCTAACCATCACTCTACCTCTCCAAGAAGCTCACGCCCTCCTTGTTGGTGCGCCCCCTCTTGATGGGAAGTGGTTACAACTCAACCAAACCCTAACCAAATGCTATTTTTAGCATTTGGGTCTTCCTCTTTGACCTAGTGCGCCCCCCTAGCATGGATACTCAACCTATCTAATGCTTACACCTCACTATCTTTCATTCCCAAGCTACAAACCCTAAGTGGGGCGCCCCCTCTCTTGGGATTTGCTCTCTTGCTCAAGTTCTAACACTTGGCACTCATATAAACCCTTTCTCTTGACCTCTAGAGGTATAAAGAGAAGCCTTCCCCTCACTTTTTCCTTACCATTCTTTGAGCTATTGTTATGCTACCGAATTCTTGCCATCTTTCTTGCTCTTCCCATCTTCCACTCATTCATTTTCTCTTGGAATGCTTGGAGCAACTAGTTGCCCAAGATTCTACCATTTTGGATGAATAAAGAAATCTTTGGATGACATTTTGGATCATTGAGATTAGTCTTGTGATCAAGATCATATGAGGTGATATTGTTCCTTACTCATTTTGTTGTTCTATATGCTAGCATTCCTTGGTAAATTAGTTTGTTAAGGTAAATCAAATATACATTAGTGTTGATGATTTATGTATTGATTGGTTGGATTGGATCATGAATTAGTTCAGGTTTTTAATACTAATCACTCATACTATGCTGCTATAGATCTACTTTATGTTTGAGTTGCAGATTGTCTCACAGGTTGTGGAGTGGAGGAGACTCTAGGAGCATATTACAACCACAACTTGCTTAAACTTCTTGCTTTTCTTTTCATCTGATATTGCTGTCATTCCATTATCATTTTCTGTAGCTTTCTAACTCTTATATAGGTCACAAAATATATTTTTCATATCATATCTCTTGCTGGAAAATTTCTGTGTATACACAGAAATTTCTGTTATAAAATTTGGTGTTTTTGCAGCATTTCCAACAAGCTTTTGCTTGCTGTTTTTGCAGGGCAGCGACATATTCTAAGGGTACAAGCTGCATAAAACACCTAGGAGGCTTCCAAACAACCTCTTCTTGGTTTGGGTGACATTTCTCCTCTCTTCTCTTTCATTTTCTAAAGTTTTCTGCAATTTTTCTAAGTATTTTGAGCTCATAAAATCAATCTAACTTAGTTAGTCATTCTTTGTCCATATAACACCTAGTGTAGTTTGTATTTCATTTGTTCATTGTATAAATCAGCTACCCTCCTTGGCCAATACCAGGAGGCTTGCCACCACCTTGGCCTTAGTAGTGGTGTTTATTTTCAAGTTCTTTCATTTCTGTCCATAAAATTAATCTAATAATGATCAGCAATACTAAGATAGTTCTTGCCTGAGGAGTAGGTCAGCAGCCTGTCTAGTCTCTTCATGTATGTGAAGGACATAAGACTCAAAGCCCTCCTTTTCTGTGCAAGTTTGTCTTAGTAGTGGTGACCTTCACTTGCCGGCACCTTGGGGGAGTCATCCCCAAAATCACCTTGGCTTAAGGAAATTAACTTGGGGTGTTTTTTCTTGCTTAGAAGTTGATCATATTTTAATTAGTCTTTCACCTACAAGTTTAGTTTCTTTCTAATCTACCATATTCTCTCACCTCTCATGATTAATGGTTAGATAGCTTGAATGTGATTACATGCTTTAGATCTTTTATTTTCAAGTTGTTTAGCTAGTCTTTGGAGGCATATGAAGTAAAGTGATAGTACTCTAGTGATCTCTTATTTGCTAAGTTCATTTGCAATCTATAAAAGTTTTAACTCTCATAACTTAGTAAGTATAACATATGTGGTATTGATTAATGTTTTGAGCACTTGAGATCACACACTAAGCAACAATTTGGAGGTCCTTAAGCTCACGGCCCAGCTATCCTTAGCTCACGGCCTAGTGCACTTTTGGGCATCCCAGGCTCACGGCCTATCTCCTTGATGCTCACGGCCTCTTCACTCTTTGAGTCCTCACAACCTGGTTCACCTTTTAGGCCTTTTCACTTTGGGTTTAGCACTTAAGCTTCACATACATATAAGTTGATGTTTTATGGATTAATGCTCATGATTTAGGCACATATGACATAAGGTCTATTGGTTAATGCTTATGGTTATAACACTTCACTTGTTTAATACCTAATTGTTCACATAAGCACTCACTTCACAAGGCTTTTAGCTCACAGCCTGTTGCACACGGCCTAGCATTCACACTTAAGCACATAACATCTCATGGTTTAATATTTCGTTTGCTTGTTCTTATTATTTCTCACGGCCCATTTACATATTAAAGCTCACGGCCCTCTTGTGGTTCACACACACACTTTGGCATATCACATGTTTTGATGGTTAAAAACTTCACAAGTTTAAGGTTTAAATTGCTCATGGTTTAATACACTTGTGATATAATACTTATGGTTTAGATATGATGGTTTAAAACTTATGTTCATGCTCTAACTCATTAATATTTTAAGCTCTCATACTTTAAACTTATTGCAAACACTTTTTATATCATCTCATATGTTAATGGTTTAAATCTTATAAGTGCTTAAAGGTTTAATCTTTCATTTCTATTGCTAACATATCACATGTGAATGGCTTATGGTTTTATAGTTAACATCTTGTATAATCCTTTCATGTGATGTTTGTCTAGTGGTTTTAAACATTGTGCTATAACTTGGATATATCTCTACATGTTGATGATGGTATAATTTTTTCTTTTAAGCACTCATTTTAACAACTTTTGCTCACGGCCATTCGCTAATAACCTAAAATAAAAGTGCTTAAAACTCTTTAAAATACACCCAACACACCTTAAAGACCCACCCGAGGGTCCTAACAACACTTAGTAACATTTTAGGGGTCTTTTACATCTCTTTCCATCATCTAAAACGGGTTTGAAGGACAGTCCGACGGAAGTGGCGGGGGACTGTCCCATGATTTCGTTGGGGAGATCCCGTGTCGGGACTACTTCTTACTTGCAGTGGCGACGGGCTGACCTTGGAATCTAGGCTGGGGACTCGTAGCCCCGGTATCTTGAGCACCGGGCAGTTATTTGGTGGATTCAGAAGTTGAGACACACATCTAGTTTAGGGGGTGGGAAACTTAAAATCCTTAAGAAAGTACATTAGTTGCATAGATCACTTGTGTTTGTTTGAGGGAAGTAGATGTATCGATAGACAAACATCACTTGTGATTAATTCATTGCTATATCTCTTTACTTTGCAACTATATGTCTTTATCTTTTATGCCGATGTGATCATTTGACTATCATATTGAATATCTTGTTAATCAATTCATATTTGTGGTGTGGATAAAGTAAGTGATTGAGTATCCCACTTGGGGAGGCATCACTTGCTTTGATCCTTGAGTGCTTGAGTGGTTAGTTTCCAGTGAAGGCAGTCCAAGTGGAGTAAGTGCCACTTGGGGCATGCTTGGCTTAGGGTGTGAATTGTTTATATCTCTTGTATATCTTGCTACTTTTGTCTATCTTGTATTTAGTTTGTAGATCTTGTATATTGTTGTAAACTTGTAACACTTTAAAATTAATCTTTGTAACGAAACACCCTTAAACATAGTTGACCCCATAGCCCAACATTAGGCACTAGTCCTTAGTTGACTTAGGGAAGGGGTTGACTCTCATTTAGACTTAGACTTGCACTTGCATTGTTGCTTGTCATTCATAGGCTAGTTTTCCCCTTAGCCTTTAACGAAATAAAATTAACTCCTAGAACACTTAACTTTAAAATTAACTTAGCAACTTAGGGACAACCCCCCTTGGCTTCCCTAGGAGTAAGCCTAGACGGAAGAGGTTCCAGTTAAGGTGACAGTGTGGGCTTGGAACCTAGAAATTGTGTCTCCGAGGGCACACTAAGTGAGCAGGACTTAGCTCACGTTAGCAAGTGTGCATTAGGACGGCAACAGGCTCATTAGTCACAGAGATCATAGCAATGTCAATCATGTTCCATCATTAATTTTATCAAATACATGCATCAAACCCCTAATATATCAATCAACAACTCAAAGACATTACAATGACCTACAATGCAAAGCCAAGGAAAAAGACAAAATACTTTATTGGGCCAGCATCCATAAGAAAAAGAAAGTCTCCAGAGGGTACCATCCAAGCCATGTAAAATGAGATGATGTGGTCAAAGGATGTCCAGACATACGGGTAGAGTGACAGACAAGGATGCATGATATTACCTGTGGGTGCCTTTGTAGAAGGTGAGTTGTACCCGTCATGGATGCAATTCTTTCCAAGCCCTTTATTGCCTTTATTCTTTCTTTCTTTATTGTTTTTTTCTTTTTTTATTTCAAGGTCTAACTAGAGGACACTACCTTGGCATGGTCACCAGAGCTAACAGTGTTACCCACAAGCACTTTCATAGAGATGATAAGGTTGGCTCGTGATGAGACCCCCTTTCCCTTGGCCATGCAACCAAAGGTCACTACCCTGGCGTGGTGACCAGATAATGGCAATGTCATACTACTAGGTACCTATGAACATAATAGGTTGGCTCGTGATGAGACCCCCTATCCTCTTGGCTAGGTCTTGTTTTGTTATTTTCTTCATGTCCCTCTTATTTCTTACTGAGAAGCTTTTTATTGCCTTCTCGGGGCCTGGGCGAGGCATCTCTAGGTTTCATTTTTTTATGGATTTTATCTTTTACCAGCTTTTTTTACCTTCTGGGCCTTTAGCCCCTTCTTTCCACAAGATAAGGTGCAACCCCACAAATAGATCATCCTAATGCCCGGACTAAGGGAATGGGACATATGAGTGGGAGATAAGATGTAAAAGTGATGATATGATGGGACCGGGCGATGGCTCTTCAGAAATCCCCCCCGGTGGCAAACCAAAACCTATGGGTACAAGCTTGCTAGGGCACCCTGTCAATCCCCCAAACCATGGTCAAGCGGGTCAGTGTAAAATCCAAGCAGTTGTCAGAAATAAAAGGAGTAAGATGCATATATCTACAGGTTATAATGATCAAACATGACACATACCATGATACCTGGACCAATTACCTCATGGAGCAAGAGTCTTCTCTGATATGAGTCCAAGCCGAAGGTGATGGATGATGTTGCTGCTGACAAGACAAGTCTGATGAAGGAGAAGAAAGATGGGCCCTCTAGGGCCATGCTCAGGTCAATCCTGCTCTCGGTACTCCATGTCTAGGACCTATGGGCCTCGAGACACGATCTCCTAGTTATCCCTAGAAATCAGGGATAACAGTGCCAACTTGGCACAAGCTCCCATCCTCAAGGAACTCTTCCCGGGCCTAACTCTGAGATATACGTGGTCTCCCGTCTTGAATTCTCTTGGAGTTGTCTTTAAGTCGGCATAACTTTTATGTCTGTTCTGAGCGACCTTTAGATTTTGTTTTATTTGAATCACTTTTGTTCCATTTCTTTCAACATGTCGGGTCCAATAGTAATTATGTTTACTGGGTTACTCCAACTGGCTGGAGTGTTGCACGGTCTACCATAGAGGACTTTGAAAGGACTCATCTTCAGGGATTCTTGGTAGCCTTTATTGTAGGCAAATTCCACCAGTGGCGGGTAATCTTCCCACTTTTTAGGTTGATGCATTACATGCATTCTTAGCATGTCTTCTAATATTTGGTTCACTCTTTCCGTTGTCCATTGGTTTGAGGATGATAGGCTGTGCTAAACAATAATTTGGTCTCTAGACCATCCATCAAGGATTTCCAAAAGTTGGAAGTAAATTTCGTGTCTTTGTCAGACACGATCTTTTTAGGCATACCATGTAGTCTGAATATCTCCTTCATGAATATGTTGGCGATATCTATTGCCTTGCAAGTCAATTTGACGGGGATAAAATGGGCAGACTTGCTCAATTTATCCACCACCACCATGATGGCATCATTTTGCCTGGTCGAGGTTGGTAATCCGGTGATGAAATCCATGGAAATGGTTTCCCATTTCCATTCCGGGATTGGTAGTAATAATCCTGCTGGGTGTCGGTGTTCTTCTTTAACCTGTTGGCATTCTAGGCACTTAGCTAAATAGTTAGCTATGTCTTTCTTTAACCCAAGCCAATAGAATTGTTTCCTAGTAGTTGTGATCATCTTCTGATATCCCGGGTGACCAGTATATGGTCTTTTATGTAGTTCATCCATTATGAACCTCTTCAAGTCGTCACAATCTGGAATATACAATCTGTTTCTGTAAGTTAGCAGACCTCCATCTATCATCTAGTAGCCTTTGTTATCCCCGATATCTAGGGATAACTAGGAGATCATGTCTCGAGGCCCACATGGTCCTAGACATGGAGTACGAGAGCAGATTGACTTGAGCATGGCCCTTGAGGGCCCATCTTTTCTTCTTCTCAGCCATACTTGTCCTGCCAGCAGTACTAGCCCCCATCACTACCTGCCTGGGCTTGCATCAGAAGGGGCTCTTGCTTCATGAGGTAATTGGTCCGAGGTATCATGGTATGTGTCATATTTGATCATTATAACCTTCTTATGTATGCATTAGATCTCTTTCATTTCGGATAACTGCTTGGATCTTACACTAATCCACTTGACCACTGTTG
>ML809906.1:21405-33179 GCA_009831015.1 Picea engelmannii
CCATAATCAATTTAGTTGCAGCAACCAAGATCACAAGAAGAAACACCATGCACAAGAACACATGAAGTATCATGAGAAACCCTTCTCAACAAGGGAAGAAAACCCAGCCAAAATCCTTTGCTATATTCTTCAAGAGAAAGACCTTCACCACTAAGAAAACCTAGCACACAAGAGGGTGCTTGCAAACCCTAGAAGAGTAGCGCCCAAGAGAGGTGCGCACTTTTCCCAAGAAGGTGTACTTGCTGAAATTTTCAAACACACACAAAAGATATGATTCCTCAATGGGGAATTTACCTTAACTTATATTAGACTTGACCTATCAACAGAAGTGTATATTGGCACAACATGGCCAACCTCTCTATCTCATAATATAATTAATATTAACCAAATTAATTATCCTTTACATTAATTATCAATTACATTAAGGTGGGGTCGACCTGTACCCTTTACATTACAATTAGGGTTATAGATAGGTCTGACTCTTGAACAATATAGCAAGGGAACTCATACACCCAGTAGTACTCAGCCACCAGAGGCACATCCATGTGGATGTCCATATCTCTGGCTCACTGCATTACACAGAATAACCACTTCTCACTAGTGCTCAGCCACTAGGATCACGTTCACATGTGCTCGTCCACAGGCAAGTCCACTCAACAGATCTTTTTCCCACTCCATTACACAGGAGAGTCATCTAGAGTTTCATCATCAACTCTCTTCTTAGAGGGGGCTAATGCATCATCTTCATCTCTGTCTCATGACGATGCACTCAGCACTTTGGGATTTCACACGTTCACCTTGTGCTCAGCCACAGGCACGTCCAACTCTGCAGATCTCCTTTCTCAGTACGTTACACAGGAGAATCATCTGGAGTTCTTCTCAACTCTATGTAAAGAGAAGATCATCTCTACGTTCCAGCTCTGTCTCGGATAGGAACCACACACCCCTCTCAGGGGCTCTCTCTCAGGTTTGTGTTCTGGAGAATGTCTCACGTAGCTACAATCATCAACACTCCCTCTCAGCTAGGGAGACATTCTTCATCATGCCAAGTCTCACACATATGTACTTTGAACTTTGTCTTGTTTGTAGCCATCAACACTCCCTCTCAACTAGGGAAGTATTCTTCACCAAGCTAATTGGTGAAGATGTCTACAATCTGCTCATGTGTAGGAAGGTTGTGCATGTGTACTATTTTCCTCTACGTCATATCTTGGATATAATGATATGTCATCTCAACGTGTTTCGATCTATCATGAAACAATGGGTTCTCAAAGAGCTTTACACACAACTCTGTTTATCATCATAGAATCCATCTCATGATCAAGTACATTTGTTAGAAGCTTGTGAAGCCACATTGCTTCACACACTCAATGATGTATACTCTACTTTTGTGGTACTCAAGGCCATAGAGTTTTGTTTCCTGCTGCACCAAGAAACCATGGAAAACTTCACGGTAAAACAACAATCGAATGTGCTCTTCTGGTCCACTGTACTCTCTGCTCAATATGTATCTGCATATCCCTGCAAACTCAATTTCACACTAGAGGCATATCTCAGGCCATATCTAACTGTGCCTTGTGTATATCTCAATACATGCTTTATTGTTATCCAGTGAGTCTGTCTTGGCCGACTCATGGATTTACTAGGCACATTCGTTGCATAGCATATTTCAGGTATTGTGTTAACCAGATACGTCAATCATCCAATCAGTTGTCGAACAATATCGTTTGAATCATCATCATTTATTTTCTTCAAATCCATTATCATCGGCGTAGGCATGGATTTGCATTTCTACCATACCGAATATCTTCACTGTATATTTTCCTTGACTCAGGAAAATCTCATATGTCCTCTGTCATACTTCTTGTCCCAAGAAGTAGTTCATCATACTTAGATCCTTCATCTCAAAATCAGAAGTCAAAGCTTACTTGTATCTAACAACAAGGCTTTATGCATAAGTCATCAAAATCAGGTTCTCGTCACCAACATTGTAATAATATAAGTTTGGATCAGCAACACTCTTGCTGAAACCCAAACTCATCAAGAATCCATCCATCTAATATAGTTTCCAACTCATGGATGGTAGTACAGATGAAAGTGTATCAGGCTTACTGGATCAAGTGTCTCATCATGGACAGCTCCCTCTGTTTGTGAGAAACCTCTGGCTATAGATCAAACTTTGTATTTCTCGACACTTCCACCAGCTGCATGCTTGATCTTATAGATCCACTTGGAAGTCATCACAGACTTCCCTTCTGTTCTCTGAACAAATCTTATACATCATTCTTAAGATATACTGGTATTCTTCTGTTAAGGAATCTTGTCATACCTATTCTCATGTTGCTTCTCTATGACAAGGAGGCTCATAATCAATGATGTGGCTCATGGTTGAAGAGTAGCTCGAAAAATCTCTTTGTTCTCTTGGGATGTGCCTTTAGAAGCTTGTATGTTTCTCTCCCTCTTGCAAAGTGAGCCTAGGCAGGCCTTTTATGCCTTACTACAATATCTCTGAACATATCAACTGGAGCAACTGGATCAACTGGAATAATGTATGTCTCCCTCTGAACTGTTGAAGGGGGAGAAGGTATTGTCTCATTGTCAATCTCCATTTGAGATTCTCTGGATCTTTGAAAGGTTATCTTTTCTTCAAGGACAACATCTCTCCTTCTCTCAATCTATCTCTAACTAGGGAT
This sequence comes from Picea engelmannii, assembly GCA_009831015.1. Classification (NCBI taxonomy): domain Eukaryota; kingdom Viridiplantae; phylum Streptophyta; class Pinopsida; order Pinales; family Pinaceae; genus Picea; species Picea engelmannii. The sequence continues at coordinate 24,099 of ML809906.1, forward strand.
GTCAATCTGGAATGTCTTTGAAGATTCATTGTTATCCCATAAACGTATCATTTCTCCCTGAAGGGTCTGGCTTGGACTTCTTCTCTTTGGGTACATGAAAATACACTGGGCACCCAAATATCCTGAAGTGTTCAATCTCAGACTTCACTACAGTGAAGGCTTCTTTGGGAGTTATGTTTTTAAAAGTCTAGTGAAGACTCTTGTTCTGAACATATATTGTTTCATGCATGCTTCTGCACATAGAATCATAGAAAGATTATGATCATGTATTATTACATTGTTTGCCTTAATGATGGTTCTATTTTTCCTCTTTCTCAAATAGTTATTACTCCCTTTGAGTCAAATGACTCCCTCTGAAGGATAAACACCTTCATTTGTTGTTAACCTGTCTGGAACAAGAAAAACAAGAGGAACCAAAACAAGAATATCTCCTAAAGGAGAATAATGAGTACATCTCTAGGATCAAAACAATTTAAGGATTGTTGTCACAGCTACAAAACCTACTTGTAATGTAGCAAACTTTAGAAATATAGGTTAGAGGAATGACAATTACAACAATCAAACCTAGAGTATTCACTTCAAGTGTTTTGTTCCTCTGAATGCACTGAGATCCCTCTTGATCCATGACTTCAGTAAAAGGTTCCTTCCTCCTGCAATTTCCCTCATGACAATGATACAAAGAATATATATACAAGTGCATACATGAGTGTGTTGATGTGATTTCTCCAATGGCACCTGGTTGATCTCTGTGTTCTTGATATCTTCATGAAGAGGGTAGTCATAGTGTCATATTTTTGTATCACCCACAATAAGCCTTCCTCTAAAGTCTTGTCTTCCAGGAACTTGAGGTTGCTTGATCCATCAAGTTTATCGTCCATCATAGTTATGTTCATCATAATTTTATATTCTTCACAAACCTTTGTCAATTGGGCTAGAAAACCTAACGGCTAGGCTAGGCTAGTACTTTTAGGTTTTGTTGAACTTATGACTGCCAACAATAACCCTTTGAAAGATAGGAGAACACTGGTGAGTTGAAGAGCTCATTCAATGAGTTACAGAAACCCTAATTCTGAAATTTCTGCAAAAATTAGAGAAACCCTAGACACTTAAGGGCCAAAATTTCAAAATGTTCAAAATTTTACTCTTGAGACTCTCTGGAGGAGGTCGTACTCTCCTATGCCAAAATTAACCACAACGTTCAATTATTAAGGGTTGAAACACCTCAAAAGGGATGGTTGTACGAATTTTCTAGAAACCCTAGGAGGGTCGTACAATTCTGTAGAAAAAGAGAGGAGACTGGTGGATGCTTGTGCAATGTGTTCTTCAAGACCTATGCTCTGAAACCATGTCAAGTTTTCAATAGACAAGGTTAAGCATGAATTTCATTCCATTTTATCATTTAACTTAAACCATAACCAATTTAGTTGCAGCAACCAAGATCACAAGAAGAAACACCATGCACAAGAACACAAGAAGTATCCTAGGAAACCCTTCTCAACAATGGAAGAAAACCCAGCCAAATCCTTTGTTATATTCTTCAAGAGAAAGACCTTCACCACTAAGAAAACCTAACACACAAGAGGGTGCTTGAAAACCCTAGAAGACTAGCACCCAATAGAGGTGTGCACTTTTCCCAAGAATATGTACTTGCTGAAATTTCCAAACACACACAAAAGATATGATTCCTCAACGGGGAATTTACCTTTACTTATATTAGACTTGACATGTCAACAGAAATGTCTATTGGCACAACAGGGCCGACCTCTCTATCTCATAATATAATTAATATTAACCAGATTAATTATATTTTACATTAATTATCAATTACATTAAGGTGGGGCCGACCTATACCCTTTACATTACAATTAGGGTTACAGACAGGTCTGACTCTTGAACAATATAGCAAGGGCTCTCATACACCAACTAGTGCTCAACCACTAGGGGCACATCCATGGGGATGTCCATATCTTTGGCTCACTGCATTACACAGAAGAACCACTTCTCACCAATACTCAGCCACTAGGATCGCGTTCACCTGTGCTTGTCCACAGGCACGTCCACTCAATAGATCTTCTTTCCCACTGCATTACATAGGCGAGTCATCTAGAGTTTCATCATCAACTCTCTGCTCAGAGGAGGCTAATACATCATCTTCATCTCTGTCTCATTATGATGCACCCAGCACTTTGGGATTTCACACGTTCACCTTGTGCTCAGCCACAGGCACGTTCAACTCTGCATATCTCTTTTCTCACTTCATTACACAGGAGAATCATCTGGTGTTCTTCTCTACTCTTTGTAAGGAGGAGGGCATCTATGTGTTCCAGCTCTGTCTTAGATAGGAACCACACACCCCTCTAAGGGGCTCTCTCTTAGGTTTGTGTTCTGGAGAATGTCTCACATAGTTGCAATCATCAACACTCCCTCTCGACTAGGGAGGCATTCATCATCATGTCAAGTCTCACACAAATGTACTTTGAACTGTCTTGGTTGTAGTCATCAACACACCCTCTCAACTAGGGAAGTATTCTTCACCAAGATAATTTGGTGAAGATGTTTGCAATTTGCTCATGTGTAGGAAGGTACTGCATGTGTACTATTTTCCTCTGCATCATATCTCTGATATAATGATATTTCATCTCAACATGTTTCGATCTCTCATGACACACTTGGTTCTCAAAGAGTTTTACACACAAGTCTGGTTATCATCATAGAATCCATCTCATAATCAAGTAAATTTGTCAAAAGCTTGTGAAGCCACATTGCTTTGCACACTCAATGATGTATACTCTACTTCTGTGGTACTCAAGGCCACAGAGTTTTGTTTCCTGCTGCACCAAGAAACCATGGAAAACTTCACGGTAAAACAACAATCGGATGTGCTCTTCCGATCCACTATACTCGCTGCTCAATCTGTATCTGCATATCCCTGCAAACTCAATTTCACACTGGAGCCATATCTCAAGCCATATCTAATTATGCCTTTTGTATATCTCAATACATGCTTTATTGTTATCCAGTGAGTCTATCTCCGTTGACTTATGGATTGACTAAGCACATTCGATGCATAGCATATATCAGGTCCGGTGTTAACCAGATACGCCAATCATCCAATCAGTTGTCGATCAATATCGTCTGAATCATCATCATTTATTTTCTTCAAATCCATTATCATCGACATAGGCATGGATTTGCACATCTGTCATACCAAATATCTTCACTGTATATTTTCCTTGACTCGAGAAATCTCATCGATCCTCTATCATACTTCTTGTCCCAAGAAGTAGTGAATCATACTTAGATCCTTCATCTCGAAATCAAAAGTCAAAGCTTACTTGTATCCAACAACAAGGTTGTTTGCATAAGTCATCAAAATCAGGCTCTCCCCACCAACATTGTAATAATATAGGTTTGGATCAGCAACACTCTTGCTGAAACCCAAACTCATCAAGAATCCATCCATCTGATATAGTTTCCAACTCATTGATGGTAGTACGGATGAAAGTGTATCGAGCTTACTGGATCAAGTGTCTCATCATGGACAACTCCCTATGTTTGTGAGAAACCTCTAGTTATAGATCTCGCTTTGTATTTCTCGACACTTCCACCAGTTGCATGCTTGATCTTATAGATCCACTTGGAAGTCATCACAGACTTCCCTTCTGTTCTTTGAACAATATATTATACATCATTCTTAAGATATATTGGTATTCTTTTGTTATGGATTCTTGCCATACATGTTCTCATGTTGCTTCTATATGAAAAGGAGGCTCAGAATCAATGATGTGGCTCATGGTTGAAGAGTAGCTCGAAAAACCTCTTTGTTCTCTCGGGATGTGCCTTGAGAGGCTTGCATGTTTCTCTGACTCCTGTAGAGTGAGCCTAGGCAGGCCTTTTATGCCTTACTACAATATCTCTGAACATATCAACTGGAGCAACTGGATCAGCTGGAATAATGTTTGTCTCCCTCTGAATTGTTGAAGGGGGAGAAGGTATTGTCTCATTGTCAATCTCCATCTGAGATTCTCTGGATCTTTGAAAGGCTATCTTTTCTTCAAGGACAACATATCTCCTTGTCTCAATCTATCTCTGATGAAGGATGTCGATCTGGAATGTCTTCGAAGATTCATTGTTATGCCATAAACGTATCATTTCTCCCTGAAGGGTCTGGCTTGGACTTCTTCTCTTTGGGTACATGAAAATACATTGGGCACCCAAATATCCTGAAGTGTTCAATCTCAGGCTTCACTCCGGTAAAGGCTTCTTCGAGAGTTATGTTTTTAAAAGTCTAGTGAAGACTCTTGTTCTGAACATATACTGTGGCATGCATGCATGCTTCTGCACATAGAATCATAGAAAGATTATGATCATGCATTATTGCATTGGTTGCCTCAATGATGGTTCTATTTTGGAGGTGTGTTGGAGGAGGTCGTACTCTCCTATGCCAAAATTAGCCCCAACGTTCAAGTATTAAGGGTTGAAACACCTCAGAAAGGAGGGTTGTAGGGATTTTCTGGAAACCCTAGGAGGGTCGTACGGTTCTGCAGAAAAAGAGAAGAGACTAGTGGATGCTTGTGCAATGGGTTCTTCAAGACCTATGCTCTTAAACCATGTTGAGTTTTCAATAGACAAGGTTAAGCATGAAGTTCATTCCATTTTAGCATTTAACTTAAACCATAACCAATATAGTTGCAGCAATCAAGATCACAAGAAGAAACACCATGCACAAGAACACAAGAAGTATCTTGGGAAAACCTTCTTAACAAGGGAAGAAAACCCAACCAAAATCCTTTGCTATATTCTTTAAGAGAAAGACCTTCACCACTAAGGTTGCTTGCAAACCCTAGAAGAGTAGCGCCCAAGAGAGGTGCGCACTTTTCCCAAGAAGGTGTACTTGCTGAAATTTCCAAACACACACAAAAGATATGATTCCTCAATGGGGAATTTACCTTTACTTATATTATACTTGACCTGTCAACAGAAGTGTCTATTGGCACAACAAAGCCGACCTCTCTATCTCATAATATAATTAATATAACCAGATTAATTATCTTTTACATTAATTATCAATTACATTAAGGTGGGGCCGACATGTACCCTTTACATTACAATTAGGGTTACAGGCAGGTCTGACGCTTGAATAATATAGCAAGGGATCTCATACACCCATTAGTGCTCAGCCACTAGGGGCACATCCATGGGGATGTCCATATCTCTGGCTCACTTCATTACACAGAAGAACCACTTCTCACTAGTGCTCAGCCACTAGGATCACGTTCACGTGTGCTCATCCATAGGCACGTCCACTCAACAGATCTTCTTTCCCACTGCATTACACAGGATAGTCATCTGGTGTTTCATCATCAACTCTTTGCTCAAAGGAGGCTAATACATCATCTTCATCTCTGTCTCATGACGATGCACCCAACACTATGGGATTTCACATGTTCATTTTATCCTCAGCCACAGGCACGTCCAAATCTGCAGATCTCCTTTCTCATTGTGTTACATAGGAGAATCATCTGGAGTTCTTCGCAACTCTCTGTAAGGAGGAGGCCATCTCTACGTTCCAGCTCTATCTCATATAGGAACCACACACCCCTCTCAGGGGCTCTCTCTCAGGTTTGTGTCCTGGAGAATGTCTCACATAGCTACAATCATCAACAATGGGCACCGAAGCCACATGAGTGCAAGCTCCCACAAGGCCCATCGTCATTAAAAGGTAATCCCAATCATCCGCAAATGAGAAAAGCTTGTAGAACACTACTTTCTGCTTCATATACAACGCGGTGTTTGATTTTTTCTCCGACACCTCAATCTGTTCATCTCCTTGTGTTCCCTTCCATCAGACATTGTTGCCACACCCTGTTCACAGATTGAAAGACTCTAGCATTCCCTGGCCGAAAAATAAGGGATATAGCACAACAGTGGAGCAAAAATCAAACTGGAGTGGGTAAAGCAGGAGAACATTGTTGTAAAGAGACTAGGTAGGTGGCGAATGACTAATGAAGTTTGTGAAATCCATGTATTATGCATGCACAATTGTAGAGAAAAACGTTGTTGGGTCATACAGAATCCCTCTCTTCGTTTTCGCTTTCCTCTTTGCAACACATAACGCCATGTCCACGACAAAGTCTCGGGATCGAATCCCTCCTCTGGCTTTCGAAAGATGGAATTCCAGTGAGGAGGTTGAATTTGTTGGGCTTCGACTTGGAGAGTAAACCAATGCACGATTTAGGAGAGTTGGGGGGCATTGTGTCGCTCCACATGAGCTATAATACGCTCTCAAGACAAATCGCGCCAGAGCTCTCAAACCAGAGATGCACCAAAGGAAAACATTTGGTTGAGGGAAATGCAAATCAGAGAGTCGATGGGGGAAAAGATCAGATATGAGGCGGTGGAAAAATACGATCAGATCAGATATGGAAAGAAGGCGACAAAGAGTGCATTTATGAATATGTCATTAACAGTTTAAAGGTGATGACAACGGTTTCAAAGGACGACAGAGTTTAAAGGTGATGACGGTGGTTTCAAAGTATGGAAGAGGTTGTTTCAAAGGAGGGATGGTGAACAAAGATGATTGTTTTTGAAAACCTGTCAACCAGTTGACAGGTTTTCTTGAAAAGTTATTACTATAGTATGCCTTCGGCATAAATAGCATTGTTTAATATAACAATGAATGGTGTAAAATATTAAAACATTGTAGTTACATACAAGACAAATGAGACTAGTGGTCGTATGTCAATTGATTAGGGTAATAATTTTCCATTTATGTCTAAGATATAATCTATAGGGTGTTAGAGATGAATTTGTGCACAATGACCACTCATTTTCCTAACAGGTAATCAGTTTGAATATAATGAACTAATGAAGAATATGATTAATTGTAGCTTGTGTATTAATGATGTCATTGTGTGCTTAAATGGTTATTAATAACATTTCCTTTAGGTTACCATAGAATGAGACCAATGTACTAGGCAATATTATTTTAAGAGCATAAGCCCTAACATAGCTCTCCTCCAGGTAAGATGCTTTAAAACACCTCAGCTCTGAATAAATCCAATCATTGGGTTTATAGTTTAGAAGGACTTAAGACCTAAAGTTCAGCTTCAAGCTGGATAGATATAATACCAAGAATATGAAACCAATAAAAAGGGAGCACTTACATCACAGTACGGTAGATAAAAATTGGCTTCCAGTCATAATCAAGAGTTAGACCCAAACTCGATCCCTGTGTTTTAACTAATATGGAGTACTAAGGAGAGATCTGATATGGATATTTAAGAATAGGGTTTGTTGGCTAGCTCTATCATACTTTCACTATAACTATGCACCACCTAATGTGCAAGCATTAAGGTATATCTATGAAGAGAATATATGCTAATATCTTGCATTTATATCCCCAAAAAAACATTGGATTAAAATTTATACCAATTCTTTGATATTATGAACTATTCTAGGATGCAAGTTGTAAAGGCAACTAAAGCTTGATGAAAAAGAGACAATGCCATAAATTTTATATTAAGAAATGATAGGCATGTTCAAGATATTGTGTGACGCAGTACAGGTGGAAGTACGAATTTGTAACAATCACTAAAATGAATGGTAGCCATGGTAAATTAGGTTTCACCATGTACCGAATGTTTGATAATATAAGTTGTGATCATAAGCATGGTTTAGAAGTCGCAAATAATATTTTACTTCTTGACAAGGTATGTGTACGTACTAGAGGGCCCAGTTCCAAGTGTTAAATTTTCTAGACCATCGTAAGCAGCGTCTGCACTAAAAGAATTCCTTAAAGAAAACTAGATAGCTAAAATCTGAAAGCCACTCAAAGCTGCAACTCTATTAATGCTAGAATCTGCAAACACACACTGTATATAACAGAAACTCACTAAACAGACTGTCAAAACCTATTACTGCTTTCTCATTAATTCTGAAATGAAATATGCTACAGGGAAAAGCAGAGAACTAATTCACAGCTCTCTGCTGAACTGAATGAATAAAAAGCATACCCCAACCTTCTTATATCAAAAAAGGTTGCTTTAGGGTTACAAAATTAAACCTGACTCCTAGATCGACTGCAGTGTTGGGCTCTACGCCATCTCTCTGCATGATGGTCTGCTGCAATCTTTAATTAGTGCACTCCAAAATGATAAGGTCTCCCTGGGATATGCATCCTACCGCTACACTGCATGCATCCTATTTAAACTAGACTTAGACTAAGTCATAATTAGCAAACTGCTAGAATAAAACTGAACTAGCACATGCAAACAGCTGAGAATAGATTGCTGAAAATAGAAAAGCAATCCACTCAATAAGACTGATTACTCTGTCAGGTGATGCAACATACTGCTGAATCTGGAAAGAGGAAGTGCAACCTTACTGTCCTGTTCCAACTGCTGCAACTGAAGTGCCCAGATCTGGTTTACACGTGTGCTTAGGACTGCCACATGTGCACCCAGGCTGTATAAGACTATCCGAGGCAAGGTTACCAGAACCGGACTGGTCATTGAACCGGTCTACCCAAAAAACTTGAACCGAACCGGAACCGGAAAAAAACCGGTCACTAAAAATACATAAAATATTCAAATTTTGAAAAAAAAATACATATTCATGATTTGCAAAGTTTCTCATATATATATAACAAGTAACATTGTATAAAACCAAAATAGCACTAACAGTAAGTGGCAAGTGCACTCCAAAGTCCATAGTCATATGAATATCTGGATTCTGAATCAAAATACATCATCAAAAAGGCTCTAAATGGCCTATAAAGTCCAAAAATAAGTCTAGAGTCTAGGCTAGAGGCTAGAGAGTAGAGACTACACAATCTAATAGTCTGAATCTGCATACTGAAACTCAGACTCAGACTAAGACTCAAACTCAGAGTCATCATCTACATCTTCAACATGAGTAGACTCAACAGGGGGATTCCGAGAGTGGCTTGATTCCCCTGGTCCAGGGGGATTCCGAGCCTAGCTTGAGTCTCTTTCTTTTTTTATTTTTATTTTTAAATTTGCAAATCCCCTCACTTTTCTGGCCGTACGGAACGAAATAATAATAAATAAAGAAAAAAAA